>MU266455.1:0-79505 GCA_021014945.1 Leucogyrophana mollusca | reverse complement strand
CCTTCATTAATCAACACGTTCACCGCCCTGTGCGTTCATTTGTCACATCCACACTCTTCCGATCCTCTTTCCTGTGCATTTAGATATCGTCTCAAGCGATACATCACCGAAACGTATACCTCGATGCCGGTTCTGGTGAGCTTCCATACCCTCCTAAACATTCTTTCGTATTGCCTCAATGCCTCAGTTGATCCTCACATCTTTTCCAGTGTACTACGGCATCGCTACAGCTGCCTGCTCCACGCCTACACACGAGTAGCGCCGACGCGAAGAACTCGCCTCGATCACCCCCGAGCATATGCGGTATGGTGCCCCGGGGAATCGCAGAAAAGACCTCTTCAATAGAGTCGCTAATTGGATAGACGTCTACGGTTTCGATTCACCAATCCTACCTGCACACTACCGACGAGATGTAGACTGAAAGATGCCCAAACTTCAAGCACCTGAAACCACACTATGATAATCACGCGTCTATTTGATTGATGCACCAATCACTTCGGTGCATGATATCAGCGGACATTGGACATACTGTAGATCATCGACCACACACCCCGAACGCTCATACACTGAGCACACTCTGCACGGCGCGGGGATATGTTTGCGCAGTCATCTATAACTTATAGCACCAATTTTCCACCCATTCGGTACGATGACCCGAAGGGCCACTCGCGCCGTACAGCACAGGCGCGCGCACAGCCAGCACCTGCGAATCTTCGCCGAGCCCAATGAAGCTGATAAATACCCATCATTATCAACATGCGCACTAACGTGGACACGATCGGCTCACATCGTCGATACCCCAGCCTCAAGGGCGGACGACAGCGCATTGCTAAAGTGGAGTATCAACAGGGCAGCATGGCACCGTACATGAGACGCAACGCAGACATACAGCACTGCAGGCCGATCAAGAACGCAAGGAGAACGACGGGGGTGGTGTGTTGCCCTTCGGCATTGTACGGACGGAGCGGCTGGCTATAGTTAACGCTGAGGATCACAGGAACCTGATTCGATGGTGAGGGTACGGGGACACTTCACCGGTCAGTGGACGTTGAGCAGCTAGCCAGCCGCGTGACTCACATTGAAAGGGGTATTGTTTGTTATCCCCCGGGTGTCCTACACCTCATCTCCCAGTTCCGTCCCCAGACTGCTCGATTCGTTTCGCCTCCTGGTCATACGGTGCACACATCACCTCGTGTCACCCCCTGTCACAATCCGTGGACCTTGTACAATTCGAGGCCATCAGATGTACGAATAATGGTCGTTACGGCAGGCGCTGGAGCACCTTGCGGGGGGAGGGCAGAGCGTGTATAACACTCGATATTGGCGCCGCATCGTTCGTGGCACTATCGACAGGCTGGAATATTGATCTTCACGCCAGTTGGGTCGTGCTCATCGACCCGTGCGTTGTACTTGCTAGGCCACCACTGCAGTAAAGTTTGTATTTGAATACACCCTGAACGCGTCGTCAACTACACCAATGTACGAAAACCCACTTCAAGGTTCTTTTCCGTTAGTCGTTGAAGGACATGCATGTGACGCACGATGCAGGTACAGATATGCGAACAATGAACACAAACGGCCAGCGGCATACACGCCCCGAGTCGGCGCTGTCGTGGTTTCGCCAGATGGATGCCAACTAGCGCGAAGACCAGACTTACTCATGCTGACGAGAGAGTCGTTGGCGAGTGCGTCGTCCCTGTCGTGGAGTGAGCTGTGTTCAATGAAGGCGTGACTGAGGAGACGCGCTTACCACGATCCTTGAACATGTTCCATGTATCTCGCGCCGCCGAGGTGTATGGTTTCCCGTACAATGCTTTGCCTCCCTCAGCACCCGCACACTCCCAAAGGAAATGTCTCCGCACTCACCCATCTCAATATATGCGTATCCGTTGAAATACCTTGCCATGTTCTCAATGTCCCCCGGGAAACGCTCCGCGGCTGCACCGCGCAGCGCATGATCAGGATTGGCAAAGTAAAGGAACAGGAACAGGAAGAGCCAGGGCGGACTTACGGCTCCTCGATGCGTTCGCGTTGTTCCGTACGGCGTTCGGTATAAGCCTCAGGATCTCCAGGAACGTCGCTATGAGCGAGCCGAGGGCGATAGAGCTCAGCGGGAGTGTAGGTGCGCACCCGAAGGCAAGGGGTGGGGTTCTTTGGCTAAAAGTTCGTGTTAGTCGAGTCTTAGTGCGAAGGGGAAAGAAAATGCACCATCTCCCCTTGTTCACGGGTCCAAAGTCCTACCAGCCTGCAGCATGATATGCGCCCGACGAAACGCAAGCGGCTGACATGATATCACGCAATCCTACAAGGCCCACCCGCGAGCGTAGCTAGTGCTACATCGCCGATGACCTGGGGCGTCTAGAGATATGAGACTGAGAATGTTTTGAAGAAGACCGGTCCTGTTATTTTATTGGACGAGCACGAAGAGGTGGTACCGCACGCTGAATAGCGCTGTGTTAGAACTAGAGACCATGACAAGCGTACAATTTACTGATGTTTCCTGTGGTCCATTCGGCACACCTGTACGAATACTTCGTGAGCAAAGCCCTGGTGCGACGACGTAGCGAGCATACGTCGCAACAGTTGTCAATACAAACTACCTGGAAGCGGAACAGCATGCTTTGCGTTAGAAATCCAAGTCCAGTCGAGGCGAGCACACTGACGCTCGGGGCCGCTTGGAGGATAAGGGCTGCAAAGCAACAAAGTAGACGTTGACGTGGTAGTTCGAAGTGTTTCTGACAGCTTGCAGGAGGAGAGACGCGAGCGGGATGCGGGACCTGAATCCCAAGTACGCCGACACGGAGAACAAAGCGATGATCGTGAGGATGACGGCGTCCGCTGTAATCAAGGAAGTTAAGCAATGAAGAGATAGTCAGCCGAGAGCAAACTACTGACAATACTCTTGTCAGCGATCACATCTATTTCCAAAGGCACGAGTTCAAGGCCAGGAGGCGAAACGTGTCGAGTAGTCTGCAGATGGGACTGGGGGACGAGGCGCGATGATAGATAGGATGAGGGAGATGCTCTGCTGACAAGGTGAGCTGGGGAGACGGGACGTAACGTGACGGAACTGGACTTGGGGACGCGGCTTCACTGGTCTACTAGGATTGGAGGCGTAGCGGAGGAGATTGGCTTTGTATAGGATTGGAGCGATATCGATGAGTGCGCAGGGGTTGAAAGTAGCGGGCAGTGACGTCGAGCCTTGACGGAAAGGAACGGGAAGGACCCACGCGGCCTGGAGTAACGATCTTGACGCCTATGTATATGCTATGCGAGGTTATTTGCAAGTATTGATGGGAAGAATAATATTGCCGCTACTCACTAATGCTCGCTGTCCGGTGGACTGGGGCTGGCGTCGTTTCTGGTGTAGAGTTACCGTCGTCACCGATTACATTAGCTTTGTCGTCCAGATCGCCACCGCCACCAGCCACCGTCGTTGCTCCACCACCCTATTTCAACCGCAGATCCAGCGGTGAAGAACGGAAATGGCACGAGAATTCACCAACAATTCTCTGGCAGTGGGCCTCGGTTCAGCGCCTGGTCTGGGGGCCAAACTCCCAAAAAGGTACACAACATACCCGAGGAAAATCAGTATATCTGCGAAGGTCAATGCACTGAAGGCAACGCCTGGCATGGACGAGAAATCCCTCGGGCGGTTGGTCGTGAGCGCTAATAAACCAGTGAAGATGCTAGGTTTCATTGTATGAACCCTAACGTCTATGACATTCGGCAGTGGTTTCCATGATAGTTGACAGGGTGGAAGTGCGCCGAGCGACATCGCTGAGAATACAGCACCCGAATTGCTCCCCTACATCCGATCAAGGTTCCCGCAATGCCACCAAAGTGCCAGTTAATAAGTGAGGCGGAGTGACGAGACTATAACCAAGTGCTGCATACGCGAACAGATGAGCCTAGGCGGTTGGTGTCGGAGACAGCGCCAGTGACTGAAGGGGATCCCGCCTAGTGATGCTAGGACGCTGCTTGGTACTGCGGCAGCCGAAACTAGTTGTATCTAGTGGCACCCGAGGGAGCTGCAGCAGCGCCCCGTGCCGCTGCGAGGGGGCGCGCGTGGCCGAGGTGAGGGAGAATGTTGAGGACCTGTCCTATCGATAACGTCGAAGTCATTGTGGTGCACTTTACCGGGCTTGTTGGGGCGTGCTGTGAGTGGACTGGGCGCCACATGGTACTTGCCGTTGACGCCGAGGCTTTGACTTTGGGTTACTTATGTGCAGAGGTTGGGCAAAGGCTTTCAGTTTAAGCGCCCGACTGATCTGTGTCTGCCACTTGCCATTTGCCGTCATCATGTCTGAAACAAATGAGTCGCTAGCTGATTTTTCCAAGGACTTTTCGCAAAGCAATCTAATCCCAACACTGAATAATCTTCTTACAGCACTCGACCTCCCCTTTACGCTTGAAACACCAACGGACCTAACGCCCTCCTTGCTCCTCGCAGTCCTCGAGTCCATCCTCGAGTCCCGTCTTCCAATCCCACAATCCATACGTGAGTCCCGCAAAGGATCTGCAAAGGTCGAAGCTATGAAGGTATTCCTTGGCGTACTCGAATGCGACGTCCTCGAGATGGACGTCGGACTTTCTGATGTCGACCCGTACAAACTCGCAGAGGGCACATGGGACGAAGTTGTTTTTGTTGGCGAGCTCCTTTGTTGGCTTGGAAAGAGGCGGGGAATCATAGTTATCGAATCCAATGCCCCGTCTCATCCAGACTTGGACTTATCGTCGTCAATTTTGCTCCGTCCTGAGCCTACTGTTAATACGCCGCCAAGTTTGTCGCACATTACCGACGTACCGCGTCATCCACGCGTGGCATCGCCGTCCATGCGCTCCACCGCGACCATGAGCGTGCACACTGACCTATCCATGCACTCGTCACATACATCTTCAGACACCAGCATCCTCGGCAGCCTTGCTTCCACCCACCGCACTGTGCACGCACGCACTCCCAGTCCCCCCTTCACGAGACCTCAGTGTATCCACGAAGTTGCAGATCCCTCGTTCATACTACCCCCCGATCAATCACTGGAAAGCTCCTTCGACTCAGATGCACAACACTCTCTGTGTGACTGTTCAACAGAATCGCCGTCCCCACACCCTGTTCGGTACACGGGCTATATTGGCGAAGTCGACAGTGAAGCAGAGCTGCGCAGTTTTGCTGCGAGTAAACGTAGAGTCACACCTATGCATCGAAATTCAGGGCTGTACTCTGCTGACGGGCATTCGACGCCTCGGATGCCCTCATCCACCCAGGGTCGGACGCCTCCGGGTCGTACACCCCCGTCAACGCAGAGCCGGACACCTTCGAGTCAAAGACGTGTCATAGCGCATCACGCCTCTCCCACGGAGGACACGATCACGTTGATGAACGAACGCGCACGGTTGCTTTCGGAGTTGGCGAGTCTCAGGAGAGCGAGGCGTGCCACATAGCTGGCTCGTCACGATGACCACTTCCTTCTTCAGTTCATCGTCAATTTGCAGATCGGAAGGCACATTCGGACGACCCCTAGCTCGTGCTCCTATGTAGCCCGTCGAAATAGCATGCCTTTGGCGCCATTTCTTATGAGACTCAAGCGTAGCGATGTCCATTGCGCTGCATGCGAGGGCAACTCGTGATACCAAGCTGCCATCTGAAAGCTTATCGCAAGGCAATAGGCAGATTTCTTCCCCTAGGCTCCTACCTCAAGGTGAGCAAAACATAGCTGATACTTCTGACCGTTTTTCGTTTAGCCTGTCGCTTTCCCTGCCACGCCATGCGAATCACTCTCGATATCTCGTGTCGGTCTTGTTGGCGGTTCCTGCGGCGCCCTGGCTCTCGGCTAGTCAGAATATCCATACTGATAGTCTTTTTCGTTACAGTCAGTACTCCGAGCACCTCCCCCATTTCCAATCCCTCGACTCTTCCGGGTGCACATTCGCCCCACACTGGCGCGAGTACTCTTAGATCCCGTCGAGGTCAGCTTCCCGGCAGACACGTGTGCACATAATGGCCGCGAGATTGGGTTGACAGTGTCGCGATAGATCGTGTATTGGGCAGGAAGTCGCCGCCGCGGCGCTTCTCCCTCTTTCCTACGACTTTCAACTGAGCATCCACCAAGGGACGCGCTCGTTGCTACTGGACCCTATGCTGAGTCCGCAACTTAAGTGATACAGCCGCAATCGAGAGGCTTTGTCGGATTTTGAATTCATCCTTGAGGGCGCCAAGAGTACTTGGACATTCCCTGGGTGAAACCACTCGCTTCAACCGTGTTTTCTGTATTTTGAGTGACAGCTATGGATATTATTAGAAGATTTCCAGACGCGGATGATATGATGAGGGAGTTCGGGATAGATTGAAAGGTGAGTGGAGGGTTGGGCTAGCAAAGTTAGATATACTTTGTAGCCTTTGTTCGCGTCTCATACATTTTCCTCGCTACATCACGTCTCTATTTTCTGAGTGAGTCATATTGTGGCCTAGTTTTACAGTGAAATATAGCGACCAATGGAAAAACAAAACAAAGCAAGCGCAAAATGATGATACAGTAACTGACCACCAGAGTTCAGGATAGATCGTGACGACTAAAAGCTTCATTTCTTTGTCTTGGTCTTCTTACTCGTTGATGCTTCTCCTTTGTCTTCAGCCTAGAGAGGAAGCTTAGATTACAGCTGTAGTTCGTGCAAGCAAGACCACCCTAACCTTGCGTTTCGTTCCTTTCGCGTCCGCCTTATCTTTACCCTTACCTTTCGGCTGTACATTTTTTTTTGGTGACGTCTTTGGCTTCACTGAAAAAAATCCGTCTAGTCGGCCTTGCTGTTTGGTATTGAGGAATTTCTGCAATTTCTCGGCGCCTTTTCGCACACGCTCCTCACTGAGAGTCGTCGATCAATATATGGACTTCACAATGAGAAATCATACCAACTTGAAGCCCTTCTCGTTGACCAAGAACTGGACGAGGCCATCAACATCGGGATCTTTCCATTCAAGCTGGGTGGAATTGAAAAAAAGTTAGGGGGAATGCCACCTGCCAGCAGCAAAGAAGTCCTACCTCGAGTTCGGTCGCTGGCACGACGTCAGGTTTTTCGAAGATTTTTTTGGCTTCTTCCCAAGGCCATTCTTCTGGTACTTGCATGCCTCCTTTCTTTTTCTTGCCGTCTTCCGCAGCCTCTTCTTTCTCGGCTTGTCTGACATACTGTCAGCTGCTAACAAGGTGTGAAGGTGGTGTCATGTGCCCACTTTTCGCGGAGGTGCTCGATAACTCCCGCAAGCCCCTTGTACTCCCTGATGAGCTTCAGTGCTGATTTCGGCCCTACTCCTTTAATAGGTTCCAAGTAATCACAGCCGAGGAGGATACATAGGTCGATGAACTGTAAGTTAGGGTAGCGATTTGCTTGCGATCGCGTGTAGGAATAGGGAACGTGTCCTTACCTGCGACATGTCCATCTCGAGGCCCTCCAGAGCCTTTTCGAGATTTATCTCGCTAATAGGTGCTTTCTTTGCTTCTGAGAATGTAAGATGGCGGTACAATATAGGGGCTGAGAACGTAAGGGTATCCATGTCTTCCGAACCCGCAGCATAAACCTAGTGAATCGCATTGGGTATAAGGTAGTGGGAATCTTGATTGAGAGTAATGTACCTTTCCGCCACGTGCTAGTTCAGCACACTGAGCCTCAGCTTCCGAAGGGGCCTGTCAATGTGATCAGTCATGAGAGGACGGGGGACAAGGTCATACACACGACGACGACAGGTATCCCCATAAGTTTGAGTAATCTACGGCACTCTTCGTTGTGTTCTTTTGTCACTTTGACTGTCCTTCTCGAGAATTTGTCCATGTCCTCGGCGGTTCCTGCGGATTACGATTCAAGTTGCAAGACAAGGCGATCGAGCAGGAGAAATAGACCTGTCTCTTTGGCTTCTTCTCCCTCAGCTTTCGCCTCCTCTCTCTTTTCGAACCGCTTCGAAAGCTGGTGGCGAAATGTTAGATTAGCAGACAAGTTCCAAAGCTGACGACCCACCACTCCCGACTTCAATTCCGGCGGCTTTCCATCAAACACATAAGCTGGTTTGATTCCGTTCTCCACGATTCGTATCGTTCGATAGAAGAACCCCATTAGGTGACTGGACGTGTACATTCAACATGAGCACACTGCGGGAGCGCGTCATG
Source organism: Leucogyrophana mollusca (assembly GCA_021014945.1). Taxonomy (NCBI): domain Eukaryota; kingdom Fungi; phylum Basidiomycota; class Agaricomycetes; order Boletales; genus Leucogyrophana; species Leucogyrophana mollusca. The sequence continues at coordinate 71,352 of MU266455.1, read as the reverse complement.
TACATACCTCGTCGTTTCGCCCGCGTCATTCGTCAGCATCTCGCCGTCCTTCTGGCGTACCGCAATAAGGAATTGATATATCGACATGGACGCGTCTATAGCGACTTTTCGACCGAAAAGTGTTTTGATGTCATGCTCCTGATTTCGTGGCATTCGTGAGACTCTGCCAACCGCGTTGTCGCGAGAAGTTTTACCTGGATTGCCTTTGGAGCATGTTCTGATAGCAGCGCAGTGAGTCCTTTTATACCCATTTTTGAAACTATTCAGTGTGGATTCCCTGGGCGGGTGGTGGTGGTGGGGCACTCGGAGGCGTGACCGTGACAACGTATATGCGCGTGACTATCTGTGATGTGTCGCGCTCGGTGTCACGTCCCCACGTCGTTTTCAGGCTCGGACGCCCTCCATGAATGACCATGGTAGCAATTCTGACTTTGACGACCATGTGTTATCAAGAAAAAGACGTCGATATGCCTCTGAAAGTACCCCTGACAACGGTACGGACTTGCGATTTTACCTAATTTTCTAGGAAGTCTAATAGCTTTTGAAGACGATAATATAGATTCTGCAGTACGTCAGCTGCTAGCGGAGGAGTTTGACCTCGAAATCGCGCTCAGACAAAGGCTGGCAGCTACCATAGAGTCACGAATTAACTGGGCACTTTTGCTACAAGATTCGCTGGCCGGAGACTACGACAACCTCCCGGAAAGCCCCCCTCTAGACAACTTCCAAGATGCTGCTATGGATGCACTGGATGCGGTGGACTCCCACTCCGCCTTTCTCTTTGACCGAGAGTTATCGTATGATACTCCGGAACCTTCCTCTCGTTCATTTTCTCCCTTTGTCCCCGCTCCTCCTCAGGTCCCTGCGAGAGTATACAAACCACGACATGCCAGTTCTGTTCGACTGGCGAAGAGTAATGTTAAACTGGTGTTTATTCAAGACACCACCGTCGATCCACCCGTCATAGCCAAGATGTCTTGTCCAGATTGCGGTCGCTTCGATTTCACTAACCTTCAAGGTCTTCTGAATCATTGTCGACTACGCCACAAGCGGGACTTTGGGACTCATGACGAGTGCATGCAAAAATGTGCCGTCATTGTGCCAGAAGAAGATCAAGACTGGGTCATGACGCATGGGACGGAGCTTAGTGGTGTCAGCTTACCGAGCCTCAGGCGGTTGTTCGAAATCGCTGTCGGTACTAGCCATGATCGGGGCAACCCCGAAAGGCCACAAGTTCCGGAACCCGACGACACGCAAGGGCATCCCTCGGAAGAAAACAGCATACCGAGCACACTGCTGTCACGAACTCTCGGACTCCACATCGATACCCCCGCTCTGGCACCTTTTCTCGGAAGAGCTCCGAAAAGACGCTGCATCAATGTGCATGATGGCGACGAGGTGGAGGTTGATATCATGACCCTACACGAGACTAGTCCGGCTCTGAGCCCTTCAAGTTGGCGTATGACTTACCCTCATCGAAACACTGCGCGTCCATCGCTAGACATGATGGTAGAGTCTAGCATATATGTTGATTTGAAACTTCCTGCTAGTTCAAATCCATCCTCTAATCCGTCTGCAAGTACAACTGCAGGGACGCGGTTCCACTTTACCACTCGAGTCCAAATATCGGATCGCAGCTTGTGGTTACCCCCCAGTAAGTACGTTTGCCTGTTCCATCATCTTACGCTCATACTTGGCTCGCGCAGGCCGTCGCTTAGAATCCAGGATGGATCATTCCCATCGTTGGATGATAGGGATAACCTCACCTTCTTACGTCTGTATCTCATTTATTCCGAGTTAACGCTCCTGATTGATGTGCTGAGTAGAGTTTGCATATAACTGCGTTTCTTGCTCAAATCACTGTAACCTGTTTGACCAATCCGCCGCCGTCCACATTTACCACGCCTCTAACTATCAGCGGCCCTCCGTTCGTAGTTATGGGTACTACAGACCGTCCATTCTTGGTCCGTCTGACTCTTGTATGGGCTGGAAAGCAAAACCCGCCGATGGATGTGGAGCATTGGGTGGAAGTAAGCTCACGTGCCTCGGTTTTATGTCTCATTTATATGCTTACTTTCGCATGAAGCTCGATCCATTTAAGTCCGGAAGTGCTACTCTTGGGGAGGAGCAGATCATCGACGTCGAACTAGATCGAAACACCGACCTTCTACCCGTCCGATCAGACCTCAAGCTCCCTACACTGGAACGGGATGCTACCAAGGGATCTCAAGACGCAGCGCCCGACTCGTTCTCAGATTCCCGTGAAGCTGGTCTGTCGTGGTCTCATCGCTCTGTTATGCAGACCTAATCTTAGCGGACAGGTTATGTCTCCATTCTGAGGTCCCTGCTTCCTCGTGTTCCCTTGACAATGAAAGGTGGGATAAGTGCTACAGGTAATTCTATTTTATATTCATGCGTGAACAGATGCGAAAGGGCGGTCGTTGCCGCAGGTACCGTACAAGCTGGTCGCAACTCCCGCGCAGCTCTGTAATCTCATTCCCGGCCGCCGGAAAGCCATCGAAGTCAGTTTATTGTTACCAAAGTTGCGGGAGTTCGCACTGATGTAGCGAACAGTGGGGTCGTGCTCGAGCGTTACGGGAAGCCTACGAACATCGCGCCAAGTTATCCCCTTCCATAGACGCTATCCCATTGACGACAGGCGACGTGTATTGTTGGTTGGAGGACGAAGGGCATTTCATCCGTCCTTCCCCTGGTGCCCAACCGACTGTGCTGGACAATAGAGGAGTTATCTCCACTCGTTCTCCACAGGACGAGTACTGCTCCGTTTGCGGTATAAAGCGTCGGCTCCATCCCTCCTTTAATGTCAAAAGCGAATTCTCATCCACGCAGTTCGTCTGCGATATTGTGACAAACCATACTATTCGACCATCTTATCTTGACATGAACAATCTGTTCAATGGCCCATTGGAAGGGATGATAATGCGTACCAACCAGGCTTCGCCAGGTCCCCCACCCAGCTCTGTACAAGCCTCGCTCATGCAGGCAAACTATCTTTCGCGATATTCGCCCCGTGATTTCATCTCGATCGCCCAGCCTGCTATGACCTTGGCAGTTCGACGCACCGTCCGTGTGTTGGGCCTCCCTAGCTTCACCGAATCGACCCCCGGATTACTTCAGCTTTGTTCCAACACCAGGACAACGTTGGAAACTCATCTAGCGCCTTATTCCCTCCTCGCTGCCTCTGTCGAGAGCCTTGTCGCTGTTCTAGTTCGCAGGGGTTTGGACGTCGCGAAACATGATGTAGCCAGAGCTCTTCCGGAAGGGCGCAAAAAGGCCAAGTCGCGTCTGTTAACGCCCTCCCACATCATTCGTGGCCTACAATCTGGCATTACCATTGATCCCACCCAAACTGCTGTTCTATTAAGTCTAGCCCGTTTGGCGGTCCCGATTTCGTTTGGAAGGCACCTTTCTGCCGAACAAGCCCCCTTCAAAGACGCTGTCGTCAAGTTGGAGCCGGAATGAAATTTCTGTGGTATGGAAGTCCTGCTAATCGTCTGCTCTTTTGTCCTTTGAAAGGTTTGATCTTTTATGCAGGAAACATGCTTCGGGAACACTACTCCAAAGGGGAAGATACCCGGACCATGACCTAGGTACCTTGTCGCCAGTCCTGGAGCTACTGCGTCGCTTGTTGTGGTGCTCCGAGTCCACCCTCTCGCGCTTATCGCTTAACGAAAAGCAGCGCATTGGATGATTTTAGAATTGGCTTCCAGCGCCGTATCACATTTTGAGGGTAACTACCACGAAATTCTCTCCCTGTTTTATCCTATCGTTAAGAAGTTTGCCGTTGTCGCAGGTTTATTTCGGGAGAACCCTCAACTCCAGCGCATGATGCGATTTCTTGAGTGCCTGAGAATGCGAAAATGTCAGATTCTTTGCACAAGCCTTTCCTTATCGGATCTCTGGAAATACATCCGTTTTGGTTCCACTAGCCTGCACGTTGTTCCGGCTCCTCGCCCAGCTCCGGGCCCGGCTTTGATGTTTTCAATGCTCGTCAATTAGGTGGTCTTGTCACTCATCAGTTCGCTGGAGACGTATGTACGTTCTTGACAGCAGGCCCTACCTATGGCTGCCAAACGAAGTATGGCGATGGGATCTTTTGTCCTCGCCTGATCTGGCTTCGCCGGTTGGCAATTATAGCAAGTCATGGGCAAAAATTAAATGGGCACGCGGAGATTTCCAAAGGTGCCGTAAAGTCTCGTTCTGATCACAAATGCCTCTCACCAAAACCGTCCAACTCCAGAACTGAGATCTGGCAAGTTTAAACATGCCGTAACTAAGGAGCACACTTGATTGAAGTTCTGGAGGTTGTCCGACCCCCAGCGCTGACTTCTACTCTCACCTTCGTTTGCGTCTGATCTTTCCTGTGGATTTCTTCAGCATCGCCTTTCTCGAGGTCTCTCGCTTGTTCCACATCCCGTTCGCCAACTTCGTCGGGCTGTGATCCTGCCCGGCTTTCGAGGCGCCCCGAGGCTATTCTTCTGAGTAGCCGACTATTTTATACTGCCTAGTGCAGTATTTCGCTCCTTGTCGCGATCCCATTCTTTCACCTGTCTGGGTTTTGAACAATGGCTTCACCACTAGCAGCGCTACCAAGGTTTGACGACACGATTGGTGCCTTGCTGATCGGCTTCGGCGTCTCTGCGGTGTAAGTGCAAGACCCAAATACGTCCGTCCGACGTCACTAATGCGACTGTACAGGGGGTATGGAATCTTCAGTATACAAGTTTATACGTATTATCGACGTTACCCTCTGGACAAGGGCATGTACAAGGCCCTGGTGAGTGCGTGGGGTTGCGCATTGTTTCGCAATCTGACTTATTCTTGTGGGATGAAGGTCGCGTTGTTATGGTGGGTGTCTCTGCTTGATTTTGCCAGATTAACGCCTCAATTGCGAAAATAGGGTACTGGAAACTGTTGACCAGGCTTTCATTGGGCATTCTGTGTACTACTACACAGTCGAGTGCGTGTTTGTTATCCACGACCTGCACTACTCTGACTATGATCCTTTGACAGCAACTACATGAATTTTGCCGCGCTTATATCTTACAAGCCCATTTGGTACGCCGAAGTATAATTGCATTTCAAACTGGTTCTCACTCCGACGTTCAGGACTTTGATAGTAAGATCACATCGTGTTTCGTGTGATAGTGACGCCTAACAATGCTGCACTTCTAGTTGCAGATGACGGCGGGCGTGAGTATCTGGTTTTCCCTGTCTATCAATATATCTGACGAGTGCGGTCCATCGCGCTTCAGGCGCTCGTCGGCACAGTTGTTAAGGCGTGCGTTATATTCATCCATACGAAATATTTTGGTTTAGTGACGTCAATGTACAGTTGTTTTTCGATCAGAGTATGGCGATGTAGGAGAATTTCACGACGAACGACATCCGAAGTGCTGACTTCCCTTTAGTCAGCTATCGGAACTGGATTCTCACTGGATTCCTGGTATGTGATCCCATCACTGTAACAAGTCAGCTTCTCAAGCTGCGCTAGTTACTGTTGACCATCGCTCAAATGAGTAAGACGAGAGCCTCGTCAATATCCCTCATTATACTAACCATTGCTCGAATGACTCTGCCTTAGGCCTTGCCATCAGTGAGTCCACTATCACATGTGATTTCCCGAGTGTTGACGGTGTTCCAGCGTTTACTATCAAAAGGTATATCACCCATCACCCCTTGATCCAGCACGGCGGGTTCCTGACTCAATGCGGAAATAGCTTTCGTCTTCCTTCTTTGACGGACCTGATCAACCTCCGAGTTCGTCGGTTTTATCGAGTCTTGTGTTTGTGAGCGCCCGGGCTGATCCCATCGTCGTGGTACAGATCGTTGGGAGCCTCTCACTGGGACTGGGCGTTGCTAATGATATGTTTATGGCCGCCGCACTGTGCTATTATCTGCAAGGGATGCGAAGTTCAAGTAACTACTCGAGGTATGACCCCCCCAGTCAGTCCTTTTGCTGACTCGCTCATCACCCATTTCAGTGCGGATTCTCTCATTAACAGTCTAACCCTTTACGCGGTTAATACCGGGATTCTGACTAGGTAGCTTATAATATGTCTTGCGTTACTTGTCGTCACTGACACCTTTTCTTTGAATCAGCGCATGTAGCCTTACTACGCTTATTCTTGTGAGTGAGCATGTCACCGTCACTTGATTTTGGCTAATGGTGACCGTTCTGCACAAGTATAACTTCATGCCGAAGAATTTTGTGTTCATGTGCTTCTATTTCGTCCTGAGTAAACGTAAGTACCTCTCGAATAATGCGCGACAGCTACTGAGTTCTTTTAGTGTACGCTATCTCGTTCCTAGCGACGTGAGCCCATCGACCTTTATCTCGCGTTGGATATCAAGCTTACCTGTCAACAGGTTGAACACTCGACAGATCATCCGGGGGAGAGGTACTGATAGAGAGCAAGGAAAATCGACCTCCTTCCACATGGTAACGGATCCGCTTCAACGGTCTGTACAGGTTCCCATGCCTTCTGAACCCTTTCCCGAGGAACACATCCAAAAGGTGGGCGCCATCTTTCGAACGATCGCCTCCTGGAAATACTCATCGATACCCTAGTCCCAGCTTCGTACTCAGGATTCCACTTCCAGTTCCACGGTGCGTGGTCAACTTGTTCGTTTTCTCACATTGCTGACACGGGTACCAATAGCCACATTACGCTATTGGGTGGTAGTTGATTGCTCCAAGCCACCCTTCTTTGCCAACACACATCGCTATCGCCCTCCCCGCCATTTCGCGTCACTTGTTGCCCACTTTATTGGCCACGGCGCCTACCGACTTTCGCCTTCACTTTCGTAATGTCACTCTACCGTCTTTTTTCTTCATCACTTCATTCCAAGGCAGGCCTGTACAATAAAACATGACTGTGGCATTGTAGAAGAAGCCTTGGAGGGTTTGTTGTACAAAGATGTATACGTACTTGCACTTGTGTCTGCATTGCAGTTGAATCGTATCCCCATGGACGTTGAGGAGTAGCTTTGATCGTGTCACCCAGTGGAGTACTCCACGTGGTGCAACGATCCGTCTGGATGACCGACTGCACCTTGTACTGTGCGGAAAATCCAACGGAATGAGTAGTACTGTACTCTGGAGTCCCGTCCAAGGAGGTCACCGACTCAGCTGATCTCTGGGGACAGACGGGTGCGCGGTGGAGTTCATGCGGAAGAAACAGAAGGGTGCAAACATAGTGGCTAGTGTGGGGAAAGGTGCCGGAACACAAGCTCAAGGCTTCTGATCGGCTTGTAAGCAACGTCCGTGTCGCTTTAAACAAAGGATTAACGGCGTTCCGCTTGACGAGGATCGCGCGAAGGTTTTTACACGTTTTGAACCTCGACTTCCCTCTAAATTAACTGTATGTTTTTCCTTGACCAATCCATGACATGCGCTCCTTCTGTTTTCCCCTCTGATGACATCTAAAGCGTTACAGAATTAAGCTGTCGTCTCACGTTCTGGGTTTCTTGACGGACCGCCTCCTCCCACCTTGTTGCGCGTGACCACTCGGCAGTCATGCGACCGAAGACGTCAGCAGAACGTTTCGATTCGCTCCAAGGCAGTATAAAGCCATCTTACGAGCCCGCCGAGATGGCAGAACTAGCTAAGCGTCGCGAGTTTCCTCCAGACTCGAAGTCAGACATGCTACCCTTAGGTGGTTCGTCATCTCGTTCTACGTTGCAAAAAAGACGGGGTCCGTCTTGGATGCTCTTGGCACTTCTGTCGGTACTGTGTGTTCTTGTCTCCCCAGTTAAACCTGCAGGCATCTTGGGCTCTTCTCTTTCGTTGTCTCGTGCAGTGGACGTGTCTACCAGGGATCCCGCCGCCCGCGCCGTAGAACCCAACGCATCCACAGATTTGACTGGAAATGGGCGCACGACCGATGTCATGTGGGACTCCTACAGTCTCGTCATTAAAGGCCAGAGAGTTTTCATACAGTGAGCAACAGCTATCGAATTGAAATCAGGGCGGACTTAAACGGTTTACTTCAGCTCTGGGGAGTTCCACACCTTCCGTCTACCAGTTCCCGGGCTTTGGCTTGACATCCTCCAGAAAATCAAAGCTGCAGGGTTCAACGCAATCAGTGTCTATACCCACATGGCTTTGATCAACCCTTCCCCAGGAGTAGTCGACTTCAATGATTATCGTGCCCTTGAGCCCCTTTACGAGGCTGCGAAGCAGACGGGCATTTGGATCGTCCTTCGTCCTGGTGAGACTCGTCTCCAACTCCGAAACGACGCGTATTCATAGCCTCAGGACCTTACATCAACGCGGAGTCCACTGCCGGGGGCATTGCACACTGGATAACCTCGCAGGTTGCCGGAGAACTTCGGACAAACGCGACTGACTGGCAGGCAGCATGGCAAGATTATATCCAAGGCATTATAACCGAAACTGTCCCGTATCAAATTACTCAAGGTGGCCCAGTCATTGGTACGTCCTAATACCTTTCGCTCAAAATATAGCTACTCACCCTCATTTCCAAAGCTGTTCAAGTTGGTGGGTTGTTTGCTCTGAAAAGGCTGAGATGCGATAACTCACAGGTTCAACAGACAACGAGTACTCTCAAGAACCAATCTCGCATGCTGAATACTTTGCCGAACTCGAAGCTGTTTTCCACAACTCCAGCATAGTTGTTCCTCTGACCGCCAACGACCCCGGCGAAGGCCGGGACTGGATAAATGGAACGGTATGATTGTCCGTTTTGCTAAGCTAGTATGTTGCTGACCAGCTTATAGGGCGCGGTTGACCTCTATGGGTAGGTTATCTTGCATTTTCAGTATCTCAGGAGATGACCTCATGGCAATCGCCTATTAGCCTAGATTCCTACCCACAAGGCTTTGACTGTTCCAACCCGACTGTATGGAGCCCTGTGGTTACGAACTATTATAGTTACCACGAGAGTGCGTTGCTCAGAATTTGGACTTCGAAGGCCACTGATCAATTTCTAGGCGTCGACCCAAGTGAACCATGGTACTTCCCTGAGGTTTGTTGTGTATCATCTCTTGCTATCCCGCTCGCTGATTATATATACCAGTTTCAAGGCGGCTCTTTCGACGCGTGGGGACCTACAGCACCAGGTATTGCACTTTCCGGTAGTTCAGGAGATAGCTTGCTGAGTGTGGTCGATTAGGGTACGACCAATGCCGCGTTCTGACCGGAGCAGACTTCGAGAACGTCTTCAACCTGAACCTCTGGGCTTCCAACGCGAAGCTTATGAACTACTATATGCTTTACGGGTTGGTCGTGATCGCTTTAGGAGTGGTACATAGCTGAAATTCCCTTAGCGGAACGTCCTGGGGCGCATTGCCTTTCCCCGGGGTGTACAGTAAGGGTTGTGTTCACTTTTTACAAGCATTATCTGAACCTCTTTTGCATAGCGTCATACGACTACGGAAGCTCCATAGCTGAGAATAGAGAGCTGACTGTGAAGTACCCGGAACTCAAGCGGGAGGGTCTTTTCCTTCGTAGTTCGCCCGAGTTCTACAAAACGGACTACATCGGCAACAGCAGCACCAGCGCTGTAACCGTGTCCAACTCCTCCGCATTTGTAACGCTTTTACAAAACCCCGACACGTCTACCGCGTTCTACATCGCCAGACAGAACGACTCCACCTCGATGTCAGTGTGTTTCTATGCTGCATTCTGGCTGCTAAATCCTCAAATCGCCTTAGGGAGACGCTTACGTTCAAACTCACGGTGACCACCTCCACTGGCACCCTTGAGATTCCTCAGGTCGCCTCGGCAATCACCCTCAGCGGGCGGCAGTCGAAAGTCATTGTCACGGACTACTCTTTCGGATCGTCCAAGGTTCTCTACTCTACGGCTCAGGTACTCTATGCGGGCCAGATCGGTGGAAGAGACGTCTTGTTCCTGTACGGCGATTCCACGCAGGAACACGAGGCTGCTCTTACTCTGACAGGAACTCCGCGGATCCAGGCTCAAGACGCTGGAGTGTCCACAAAATCCGAAAATGGCGTCACCACCGTCACCTTCCTCTCTGGTATCGAAGGTCTCGTCACAGTATGGGACTCGAGTGAGCAGCTGGTTCTATTCAGCGATACCGATACCGCGGGTACGTTCTGGTCTCCAGAAATTCCGTCGAGCGAATCGGCAGAATTCGCAAACTACTGGCAATTCGGTACAAACACCTCTATCCTCGTTGGCGGCCCGTACCTCGTGCGGAACGCGACTATTACGGGATCAACCCTTGACTTGCGCGGGGATTTGAACGACAGTGTCAGGCTGACTGTGATCGCGCCTGAAACTGTCAAGGCGATAACCTGGAACGGGATACCAGTCGCTGCGGATGCCGCGGCAGCTACGTTGACTTCCCAGGGCGGATTCAGTGCCCAGCTCCAGCCTGTCTCCACTGCCTCTATCATCGTGCCTCCGACATTGACGAACTGGAAGTACGCGAACAGTCTTCCTGAAATCGAAAGCACCTTCTCAGATACCAACTGGACGCTTGCGAACCATACTACAACGAACATCCCGTTCAAGCCTTACTACGGCGATGGACGAGTTCTTTATGGGTGCGACTACGAATAGTGAGTATTTGCTGTGCATCCTTTTGAATCGAGGTAACCCGTATGCCCCATTGATCAGCTGTGAAAACATCGTTCTCTGGCGTGGCCACTTCAACGCAACTGAAAGCACACAATCTGTCAACCTGTCCATCAACGGGGGCGAAGGTCAGTATTCATCTTGTCAAGTGGTTATTTGATGCTCAAACCACTGTTTCAGCCTTCGCGGCTAGCGTCTGGGTAAATGACGTATTCCTCAATACATCTTACGGAAAGTAAGCTATCCTTCGGCGAGTTCAAATACACTCTTCTGACAAATATTTGTGAATTGTGAAGTTCGACCAACAACAGAAACATCCTTGAAGAGACTGACGACAAATTCTACTTCCCCGCGGGTTCCCTGAAGTATGGGGCGGACAATGTCATCACTATTCTCCAGGTGCGTTTCCGCACTCTTCGCATAATTTGGTTATTGATACGAGACACAGGATAACATGGGCCTCAACGAATCTGGATGTGAGATGTCAGCCCGTGTATATGCACCACAACGCTAACCTAAACTGAAGCGGCGATTGACGAGGAGAAGTCGCCGCGCGGAGTTCGTGGTTTCATGCTGAACACAGGTGAATTCGGAGAATGGAAGGTTCAGGGCAAAGTTGGGGGATACACCAAGTGCGCCTTCCTTTTTGCGCGAATCAACCCATCATAACCTTTACGCACAGCTACCTTGATAAAGTGCGCGGCGTCCTCAACGAGGGCGGCCTTTACGGAGAGCGCCTTGGATGGCATCTTCCGGGCTATGACACTTCATCTTGGGCGTCTAGGGATATCTCCGAGGGCTTGCCGGACTCGAGCGCCGGGGTGGGATTCTTCGTCACTACTTTTAACCTGAATATTCCTGAGGGGTACGACGTGCCGATCTCGTTCTTGTTTGACGATTCCTCCCAGCCATACCGCGCACAATTGTACGTCAATGGGTGGATGATGGGCAAGAGAGTGTCAAACCTCGGGTAGACAATGATCTAGTCGGATTGCCGTTTGCGTATTTCTGACCTGATGCCCCTTCGCAGTCCCCAGTACCAGTTCCCCGTGCAACAAGGCATCTTAGATTATAATGGCACAAAGTAAGTGTTCCATGAAGCGTTCGCACTCAGCTGCTGATATCCTTCAAGCACTGTTGCGGTCGCTCTCTGGGCAATGGAACCCACGACCGTATCGCCTACCTTGACGTTGAGCGTCGACGGAGTGTTTGAGGGCGGGGTTGGTGGAATTGAGGTCAACAACCCTGCTTGGTCGGCAGAAGGAAGGCAGTGAAAAGCTGACGACTGAACCTCAACTGACATTCCTCTGGACCTTATCCTTCACTGTATATTTACGCAAATCTTCATCTTGTAGGTGAAAATCTTGTTAAATCTTTTTGCGCCGAGCGTGACACCAAGTGTGACACGTCGCGGCGCACCCGCCGAGCCCGACGGCATTGATCCGGTCAGCTTCGATGGAGGCCAAGGTGGATCAGCCTCGCAGCTTGGCTTGCGACGAACTCGATTCCTACTAGCCTCAGAAAATTTAAGGTTGTCATGAAAATCGCAGTAATTGGGTCTGGTGTCTCTGGACTTGCCGCAACTTGGGTATGTAGACTCACGAACCTGGCGCAATGTCTGACTGGCGTAATAGCTTCTGAACGAACACAGTGACCATGAGGTCCACCTGTACGAGGCCGATTCTCGGCCAGGAGGGCATGCGAACACCGTGAAGTTCTTTCCACCAAGGAGGCACAACGCTGAGGGAGTCGATGTTGACACGTACGCATGCCAGTTTTAACGAAGTTCTTGTTCTAACCTCCGGTGTCGTCGCGCACATCGCTTGACAGCGGTTTTGTGCGTAATTTTGAATAACGCGACGGCCAGCTTAACTCACTTGCAGGCATCCGTAGATTGTACTCAATCCAAGCACTTATCCAAACTTCCTCCGGTTTCTGAAGCGGTACCCCAAAATCACCATTTTACCCACTGAAATGACTTTCAGTGTTTCGCGGGACAGAGGGCTTTTCGAGTGGGCTGGTAACAACTTGTTAACCGTGTTTTGCCAGCCTTCCCGCCTCCTCGACCCTAATATGTGGCGGCTGCTGTACGATGTTATGAGATTCAATGCATGCTCGCGAAGATTGGTTATGGGCAAAATGCCAGAAGATGAGCTCTCGATCGGAGAGTACCTTCAGCTCGAAGGCTATTCTAATTCATTTCGAGACAACTACTTGATTGTAAGTGAATTTTACTATGATCTTGCTTCTGTTACAAACATGATTTGTAGCCTATGACGGCCGCTATTTGGAGTACACCGCCTGACAAGTGCACAATGGATTTCCCGGCGCGAACTCTGGTAAGCCTTGGTATCAAGAACACGGGCTTGCAACTGATCATGTCCAATAGATCCGGTTTCTGAACAACCATCACTTGCTACAAATTACAGGCAAGCCTTCTTGGCTTACGATCAAAGGGGGAAGGTGCGGCAGGCACATCATCCTTTTGACCCCTATGGCTGAAGGACTGCCTCGAGTCTAGTCGAAATTACGTGGAGGCTATCCTGGCGAGGCTACCAGAAGGACGGCTTCACCTCTCGACTGCTGTCAAGTCTCTCAGCACAGCTCTTCTGGACTCCTCTAAGACTAACTCGCCCATCGTTCTCGAGACTCTCGACGGGAAAACGACCATGTACGACAGGGTAATTGTGGCCTGCCACTCGGACACCGCACTCTCAATCCTGAAAGCCGGAGAAGGTCTGACTGAAGTTGAAGATCGTATCCTCAGTCGTTTCTCCTGGAGCCAGAACGAGGCTGTACTACATGCGGATCCCAAAGTAATTATACAAGTATAACCGCATCGCCACCCCTCACATTAAAACTTCCTGATGCAGTTAATGCCGACACGTAGACTTGCGTGGGCATGCTGGAATTACTTGTCATTTTCCACTCACGATGAAAGGGGCAGACTGAAGGCGAATATTGACAAGGTGGCCTTGTACGTGGTTTGCACTCTTATTGAGAAGTCGCTTCTGAACCATATGTTTGTAGGACGTGTAATTAATCAAGTTCTCATCACCATCGGTCACTAACCGTCGTGATATCACAGACAACATGAACGACCTGCAGCATCTGTCCGAGGAGGAGTATGGTCCAGTTTTGGTGACACTCAATCCCCCTATGGAGCCAGACGAAGACAAAGTCGCTTCGCGATTCTCGTATGACCACCCCGTTCTAAACTCACAGGTAATCTCTCTCGAACCCTTTTCGCGTAGCTGTTTCTGAACGGCGCAAAAGGCTCTTCGCTCCCAGAAAGAGATGGACAGTATCCAAGGAAGCCGTGGCATTCTGTACGCAGGCGCATGGCTTGGATACGGCTTTCACGAAGATGGTTTCACATCTGGTCTTCGTGCAGTTTCTGAGCATATCGACGGCGTTCATATGCCATTTGATATTGTGAATCCTGATCGAGAGCCTCGTGCAGTCCTCATAGCCCACTTCTTCGACTTCTTCGAGTCAACCGGTGTCCGAGTCGCCATGGGCACGTTTTTGTCTTTTTGGCTGTCACTTGTTCGCACTTTGTTCTTGTAGAACGGTGTCCACGTTCACAGATACAGAGGCATTGTATGGTACGGTTACACTAGATCGAACGCAATGCTATGCGATACAAGATGGCGATGTCGGCGTGAACACGGCCAAGAATGGTATGTCAAAAAATATACTTTCAACGCAACGCCAGATAAGACGCGAGAAGCAGATCATGATCACTCGGTACGTTTTTGGTGGAATGAGCCGAGGGATGATCTGTTGATGTGTGGGAGAGAGGTATCACTCATCGTTTTCCTCTTGGGAGGTCAAAGGTAACTCTACCCCTCGTAGAATCGTTGTCGTCAGGCCCATCTACAGGACTGCTAATCCAGGATAATGGATCGTTTTGTGCGAGGGGTGTTCGTGGGGTTGTGGCGCCACTTCTGATCTCCTCGTCCGCGAACCGTACCGATCGGGCAGGTGACACATCGCGGGAGCGCTGCTCGAGCCTGAGGGACTCTAGCCTCCGGTGCTTGACTGACCCACGCGAAGTGACATCCGAGCCTGTACGATTCAGCACTGGCTTCCGCCCGCGAGAATCATCCTCGTCACTGGGCTCCTTGGCGTCCGACGATTCGGGGGAGGGGGGCTGTGGCCGTTCCTCCAGTAGTTGTTGCGCATGCGCTGAGAAAGATCCGTTACTGGCCATCGAGGGTCGCCGACGTCCCCTTTTACCCCATCCGATACCCATCTGCTTGGCAGCGCCCTTCATTTTCCCGGAACGCGGACGTTTCCTACGATCGTGTGACTCAGATGAGTCGACCGCAGCCTCGCCGTCACCACTCTTATCCGACGCCCATCCCTCGTCCTCGTCCTCTCCATCTTGGCTGACAGTGTCGGCCGTCGAACTTCTCGTCGGGGTTAGCACCTCGTGCGCTTTATGCTCGACAACCTGCACATCATGCCTCAGGTGTTCCTCAATCTCCCCTACATCTTTTTGCATCTCCTCGGGCGTATTGCGTAGTCGCTCTATATAAGTGCGGCCTGCCTGTCGCGCCGCTCCTTCTTTCGCTTGGAACTGATGCTTTATCTGCTGGCCCGTTGGCTCGTAGGCATTGCGAACAATCTCGACTTCGACCTATGCTCAGAGACGTGTTAGCGGGATAAACGAGTCGATGGAAGTTAACAGCCCACTGACCTCTTCTCCTGGCCCCGCCCGTCTCTCAATAATCTTATCGGGGCCCTCTTTCCACTCAGCTGTGACTTCTGAACCGTCAGGTAGGTACTCTTCAATAGTCCTCTCTTCTTTCTCCTCTCCAGCCACCGTCTCACCTCCACCGCCTTCCTCCCCAATGTCATATACCCCCTTTTCTTTAGGAGACGGTGGTGTAGCAGTACTCGTGCTCATACTTCCCCGCCTACTCTCCATAGCCGATTTTTCTTCCTCCGTCAAGCCACTCTCACCCCTCTCCATCGTGGAGTCGCGATTAATAACGATGTCTTCTGGACGGGTGACGTGTCTTGCTTGTGACGCCCAGTCTGGTACTGCGTGTCGTGACCATGTACGCGACGAGACGGAGTGGACTCGGCGGCCAAGGGAAAACGACGGGATAGATAGCCCATGAATGGCAACGCTACACAGGACCATGAAGGCTACGATCGGCTGAATGGTTGCGGCAAGGAACTCGGTTTGATTCGCGGGTGGGTTTGAAGGTTTGGGTAGCTGTGCGGCAGCAAGGGTCGAGATGTACACCGCACCTGGTATGGTGGTCAGAAGCCACTCGCGAGAGCATAACCACATATTAACCCACCGATACCGATGGGTCCAAAATGCCCGCTGAAAATAGCTTCGCGGAACGTCTTCACATCGGGGATGAACTTGTACAAAGCGACCATGATAGGCAGCCGCTTCAAGAGGAGCACCAAGATGGCGATGACAATTAGTCTCCAGATACTCAACGTCAGAGCCTCGTTACTAAAACTGTTAAATGGCATCCACGCTCCCACGTATACGAAGGCAGCGACGTTGAACAGCAGATCGATCACGGAACTAAACACCGACTCCTCCGTTTGCCTGTTGAAGAAACCGTCCCATGCGAAGGCCGCTCCACAAGAGAACGCCGCCAGGAGGTCATCCGACCCGAGCATCGTCATGATGCCGATGGTTAAAAATGCGAGCGAAAGGTACTGCGCAACGTATGATTGACGGTCGATCAAGTCTTTGCGCTCGCAGAACTTCATCAGATGCCGGAAGCCAAACCCTAGGAAGGATCCGAAAAAGACAGCAAAGACAACTTGATCTAACCGAGAGCCAGAATCAGCCAACGTCTAGTTTACAGGGCGTCACTCACAGAGCCATAACAGAAGGAACCAGTCTTCAATTGCACGGCCTGTAGTCGAGTCCAAGACAAGGTATAATGCAATAAATAGGAACGGATACGCCGCGCCATCGTTGCAGCCGCTCTCTGCGGCTAAGAGATGTCGAATATGAGCGGGCACGTGCTTGTCGGCGTATTTTCCACCAACCACAGCCGCGGCTAAAATCGGGTCCGTCGGCGTCAAACACGCGGCGACGGCGAGGCTCGATAAGAAATTGAGTCCTGGAATTAGGGCGTAGATCAATCCTGCAGAGACAAACCAGCCCTGCATGATTGACGTTTTAGCCCCGAGCACGTGAATCGAAGACGATGACAGAAAGGTACTCACCCATGTCATGACGGGCACAAGAAGGAAAAATAGACTTTTCCAGTGACGTGCCATGTAGGCCTTGGGAAGTTCAACGCCAATAGCAAAGACACCGATGGCGAGAACGACGCGGGTGACCTCGAGCGTAATTTGATTCGTGATTTCTTCATTGTTTCCCCCCCACCCGCGTGGATCAAATATTCCTGCGCCATAAGGACCTGATAAGCGCAAAATGGAATCAGCCGAATCCCAAGAACTGTGGAGTAACCAAAAGCGTTTTACCAATGATAACGCCAAAGAGAAACGCCCAGCATGCCTCGCCAATGTACAACTACGCCTGCTATGAGTGAATGGTATTACATGACGGACTATAACACTGACCTTTTCACGTATGAACAGAGAGAACATGCCGAACTAACCCCATGGTTATATGTCAGTCCGATCGGTCTCGCATGAAATGGCGGCGACTTACCACGACTACAAAGCCTCCAAGACATGCATAAGCAATGTGTGGAATGGTGAGGCTAAGCTGTATTAATTGACATCAATGGCTATGAGTACTTGGAGCACGGATACGAACAAAGGCTCACAGGATGGAATAGCATGACGTCGGTGAGCTAGTTTGGCTAGCCGACAAGTCCGAGCCCGGTAACCTACAGATATCTGACCAGTCGTAAGGGTGGCAGCTAGTGCGCCAATGCAAGTCGTGTCAAATCGTGGGGTCAAAAAGGACAGAAAGTAAGGACCCGTTGGTGGTCAAGAAAGAATGAAAGAAAGAGTTATAGCCGTTGTAATAATTCCAAGCCAGGCACAGCCCGCAATGTAAGGAGGGTGCCGGCAGGGTCGGCAACGGGCGATATTAGTCAGCAAATGGGTGGAGATGAAATATGGACCTGAACTAGCCAAGCTCGCACAAAATATGTGAAGCCAAGGCGGCTTGCAAGGAGGTAAGAAAATGCGAGACAAGCTGTAGGCAAGCCAACTGCGCAGACCAGCGCTTTATAGTAGTGGACGCATGTTACCCGTCACCCAGCTCAAGAAACTCATGCACCAGACGGGGATGTCCCCATTGGCTACCGATATGAACTCGAAGCCAGCACGGAACGGCACTCCTCCATGCTCATTTGCACTCTTATTGGCTGGCAAACAACAGCCCTTTCATGTACGTGTTCTTCTGTTTCCTCTCCTCTTCGTCGCGATCATCATGAATTGGACCCACGGCTCGATAAACCCGGTTCAACACTGCGCCTCGACCTTCATATGTATGGACGATCGATGATGGACTCCTCGCATGCAACATTCCGTTTCCCCGGCTTCAGTGGATGCATCGTGGCAATATCTCACAGCTAAATGCAGTTGAGAACCGAAAACTTGGAGCCCTCCACCCCCGCCGCATAAACGTCGCTCACGTTATTCTACGTACTCATTAAGTAAAAACGTCGCACTCGAAACCGTGACAAAGTCGACTGACCGGCTTCTCAATAGGCCATCAGACCTCATCAGGCGTGCTGGCCACAGGGAATGTGATTTCGAACGGAAAGTACGGCTGAAGTGCCGCCCTCCAAGGCGCTTCGAAACCTACCCGACGGCTACATATTCCACACCGAAAACAGCGCTTACGATGGCGCTGACCTTGTCAGAACACATCCAGGATTGGCAGCTCACTACCTCGGACGAGTCGGACACCACTCCTTATCTCTGATCATATCATCAGACGACCCCGTGTCCCTGCGACGCTAACCATACTCATTGTCCACTTTATGATCCGCAGGTGTGACGGCGGCCATACTGAGCGTATGATTGTGAAGTTTACCCACACCCTGTCTTCTTTGGTGATCCTATGACGCACCGGGTTGCCTCGCTTTTCTATGTCTGCACTTAGTATGTCTGCCTCTCGACACATCCCCTGGATCATAAGCCATCGTAAGTCGAAAATTTACGTCAAGCTCATGCTTTGCGAGCTGGTGTCTGACGCGCAGCATGTCTCGACTTTTGCGACTGAGGGAATGCGTACCGGCCATCATGCGAGTGCGGCTTAATGGTGCATCACTTCATTTCTGATGGCATTTGCGTCTTTCAGCAGACTGGTACCGTTGTTACTGCGTGAACCCTCGCTCTACCACTACCAACCTTCGTGGTTCAATGCTACTACCGTCCTTGTGCCAGATCGCGCATTTTCGATGGGAATTGCTGTGCTGCATCCCCAGCGAAGTTTCTTCAGTCTAAACTGATCGAGTGCTGTCCAATGGTTTGCGAGGGGGATAGGATCTGTGTGTGCATCTCATACAGCCTCTGCGGTGCTTCCCAGGACTAGGGCATCCAAAGGCTGCCCAGCTTGAACGTTTGTTCATTTGCGAGGAAGCCGGCCATTCAAGTCGTTATCTTCAGATATCGAGTGGACATATGAAACTGGAACACTAAAACATAGACCGCCCCACCGTATCCTTATACGTATCGGGGAGGATGCACCTCTTCTGGCAGCCCATGATTCTTTGCCTGTGTTCTGCGATAGGCGGACTTGGCTATCTTGTGTGCGATTGGCGCCCAGTGGAGTATGATATGCACTGCGCATGCCCAGTGTCTGAGGTACGTCTCTCCTGCTCGACCTCCTGACAGTCCAGAATGTCGGAATAATACACTCCGCACAAACATATCCGTCCAAGGTATCGGGAGCACCAAGTGACTTGCCACAGCTTCAAGTTGTCGTCTTGGCAGCTAAGTTGGTATGATTGTGTGTGAACATCTTCCCAGAGTCTACTCCCTGCATAACAAATCAGGGATTGAACACTGTACCTGCATCCACTCTCCTGGCGCCCTGAGAATCACTAGGTGTGTTTGAGTATTAACCGTTATGATGCCTTCGCCATATCCAACGAGCTTGAAGTGCTGTTCGTCATGGGCAGCCCATGTTCAGCCCCAAACGATGCCGCAAAAGCGGGCTGCCACAAAGAGCCGCACAACCTGATGCGTAACGCTGCTCTCAAAAGTGCGTCTTTTTCGATGCCGGTAGAATACCAATGGTGCCGATTGGTAAGGGACTTGCGGCGTGCGGACAGCTGGATGTTGTTGGTGGGTTTCCACGCAGTATGACCTGCTCAAGGCAAGGTATCAATACGTATATCGCTACGTGAGGGGAGGGCTTTCTGCGATGGGGGAGGTAGTGCCTCACAGGGTAAGTACGCACTCCACGCTCAGCGATCGCGAAAAACCCTCCAACGTTGCTTTGCGTCCACGATGTTCCACGATGTGCGCTATCAGGGGCTGAACTCAACAATGCTCGATCCAAGCAAATATCCTCTGTCGCGTCAACATCACTTCTGTGCTTGCAGCAAAATGCGATAACGCCTGACATCAGCTAATTCGCTCACTCGACCGGACACAGCTGCCACAGGAACAAAATATGAACAGCCCAACATACGATCACTTTTTGTGGTTCCTCTTCGCCGCGCTCTTCTCGCTCCGAACTCGCCCCTTGCTCTCCCTCCGCGGTAGTCCCTGTGACTTCTTTATTGACGTGCTTTTCCGTACTCGTTCTCGATCCTTGCCCTGGACTGCGACCCCCTGTTTAGCAAGGGCCATCCTTGCTTTCTTCTTCGCCAATCTCCTCGCGAGGCGATCGGCATCCGAGGACTTGACCTGTTTTCGTTCCTCTTTTGAAAGATGGGCTAACTTTGTGCCTAACGCAGGGTCCCCTTTGGGAAGTGACATTGGCTGCGAAATGGTCGGGGTTGGGATAGTGCGCGGACTCTTAGAGGATGAGGACGCCGCTTTATTGTCGTCAGAGGTCCCAGGAAGGGTCTTGCAGCGCTGAACTCGCAATTTGCGTTTCGCGAACTTGACCTTGCTTTCCTCCAGTGCCAAGATCTCGTCCACGCAAGCGCGGTCCTATGGGTAGGGCTTAGTAAACGGTTTACCCAAAAGAGGCATTAGTACGAACTGCAAATTGCACGTATGCAAACCCTTTTCCGAGTTGCGTGTCCTTGTCACGAACAATTCTTACTCGAGTTACCCAAAACTTCGGCTTGTCGTCGTGGCCTGACGAGTCGGCGGTTGGGGGACCCCGTTCGGCGCTCACAAGGCCTTCAAAGAAGACGCGTAGGTCTTCCTCCTTGCTAGCAAAATCAAGGTTGCCCACGAAGACAGTCAGCTTTGGATCTCCACCAACGGCACCATGTTGTGCAACGGTCGTCGGTGCAGTTGCGAGTGGTGTTTTTCCAGCCGCGTCTACCCGGATCATGCGCTCCATGAATATGGTTCCGTTACATTTCTCAACTGCCAAGTGTGCCGCGTCGAACGGATCCAATGTCGGAGGAAGAGGAGGGAGATTTTTAGGCCTAGATGCGTTAGGAGGTGGATGGGCAAAGACAACATAGGCATGAACAGAATCTGCGCTAGTGTGAAATTCTTGGTTGATAAATGCAATCTTTTTCTTTTGACTCGGCGTGAGGAATTTCTTTTCGTCACTTTTCCCGCCATCATCCTTGGGATTTGAGTCGCGCCATGACGACGCGCGATCTAGATCATGTTTGCGGGTGTTGGGTTTGGCAGACGGGACATCTGCATCATTGGGAAGTTTGTTCGTCGGATTCTGGAAAGCGACAGAACGGAACCGCGTGGATTCAATCTTCGCGTTGGGAACATGCGAGAGAATGTGCCGTTGCAATTGTTTTTGCAGAGGCTGGAACCGAATGATGTAAGTATGGTCCTCTTCGCCGGCAAAGAAATCCCTACCCGTTTCTGAGCAACCTCGGCAGACAAATTTCCAATGAATATGGTGCGAGCATTACGCTGGTCAGGGGTTTCGCCGTGGGGAATGTACTTTTCCTTGTGTCCAGATGAACGCTTTCCGCGAACCGATCCGTCCTTGCGCAAACTTTGGTGAACTAGCGAAGATGGGTCGCCGTCCGTGTCACTTTCCGATTGCGTTACCGCATCTTTCAGGACGGCAACAGATGGTTTTGATACATCCGACCTTTCGCCGTCAGGATCATCCTCCTTCGCAATAAGCTGGCTTCCTCTGCCTTTCTGAACTTTGGCTTTTAGTTTGGCTGGAGACTCTGATATCACAGGCATTGTGTCTGAGTCGACTTTGGTCCTCTTTCCTGATGGCTCATCGGAGGATTTGGTCGGCTTCCGTTTCTTTTCGCTTTTTGGGGATGCTAGGATAGCATTCGCAACGGGTGCTGCATGAACCTATCGTGATCAGTGTGTGATTGCGATTGACCGAGTATAAGCATACTTGTGGGCCAAAAAGAGCGTCCAAGTCTGTGTCGAGAGCCTTGAGCTTTCCAGCGGCCTTGGGGCCAAGAAGCAGGGAAGAGAGACTCATCAGAGCTGAAGCACGGAGGTCTTCGAGATTTGGATGGTTTTGCAGTCGCTGAGCAGAAGGATAGGTCAGCTAGGTTAGGGTTACTTTCTCAATGTAGAACCCCGCTTGCTCGTCATGCCGAATCATCCAAACTCGGCGGTAACGTGACCCGCGCTGCGAGCATGGGCTCAGGGCATCTGTTTAGCCAGATGCTCGCCCATTATATATATCTGATGCTGACCCCCTATATGGGCGTTTAGCGCAGTGGTAGCGCGTATGCTTTGCAAGATTGTTTCGGTGCCAAGCCGAGCATCCATCCATGTATAAGGTCCAGGGTTCAATCCCCTGAACGTCCATTCGTTTTGGTTGGTTCAGTGGTTTTTACTCGACCTGTTGCTGCAGCTCTTGTTTTGCACGATGCATGATCTGACCTGTTCAGTCATCTAAGCAAGGCTAATTGGCGGTGCGAGGTGGGTTAATTTGTTCTTTCGAGCCTCCGTTCGTGTCTACACTGACGCTCTCAAACTAACAAGATACCAGTGTGATCGTTAATTTTCCGTCGTCTAAGGCGCGGAAATATTCCAACATAATCAATCCGAGGATTAACATAGGATTAATGATGGTCGGTGTAGATTAACACCATCGCAGCTGCCTCACTTCTGTTTTTCCGTCATTACTCTCCTACATGGTCCTCAGCTGTCCTCAGATGACCTCGAAACCTCGGTCCTATATTTCTAATCACGATAAACCACCATGGGCATTTTGCCGCTCGGTGAAACGGCCAAGCTCTGGGGTATAAAAGCATCCATTGTCTTCGTAGTTGAAGCACAAACAACCAGAATGAAATCTTCACTCCTCGCGATTGTGGCTACAGCCGTTCTGCCCTCTGTCTCTGCCCATTACCGGTGGACGTCTCTCGTCGCCGGTGGTTCCATCACAGGCCAATATCAATATGTGCGCCAAAATACCAACTACAACTCACCTGTGCGCCCCTGTTTTCTATATTCGTGGAGAGCCCAGCGCTAACAGGAGTGCTTAAATAACGTACTTGCGCTCTGTAATCCAGGTGACTGATGTCAGCTCCACAGACCTCCGTTGCAATGTCGGTGGTCTTGCATCTGGAACAGCTACCCAAACAGATACTGTCACGGCAGGCTCGACTGTGATTAAAATCTTAGTGTACTGACCTTCGGAAAGAAATTCACGTATCCATTAGGTGGGCCTCGCGCTCGATCAAGCCATCTATCATCCCGGTGTCGTTAATAGTATTTTGCTTTATTTTCTCGTTTCTTGCTTCGTCTGCTCAAAACGCATCACTTCATAGTATACATGGCCAAGGCTCCATCAGGCACGGACATCTCCTCCTGGGACGGGTCTGGTACCGTTTGGTTCAAAGTTCACGAGGTGACTGCCGTAACCAACGGCGGGCAGTCCATTTCGTGGCCCTCTGTGGGTGCGTCGAAATTGGTGTTATTTCGGTTGACACAAATTAACCTCAAATTGACCTCTCTGCAGGCATGACTCAAGTGACATTTACTCTCCCGGAGTCCATCCCAGATGGACAGTACTTTGTTCGCGCAGAGGATATCGCTCTCCACGTTTGTGCCTCATATTGTTGTATGGGGACACATCTGACTTCAACCCATTACAGGTCGCTCAAAGCTTCGGAGGTGCACAGTTCTACATCTCCTGCGGCCAAATAAATGTGACCGGCGGCGGGAACGGAACCCCAGGACCATTGGTCGCCATCCCTGGCGTCTACACTGGCCAAGAACCTGGAATTTTAATTAGTACGATTTGCTACTTCACGAGGGGGATGGCCACCACTGACGGATTAATGATGCTGCAGACATTAACTACCCGATCGTACGTCATTTTTGCTGCCTCATCCCAGTGACCCTCAGTGACCTCCCTGTACGTAGCCCGCCAACTACACTCAGCCTGGACCTGTAAGTGGTAGTCCTGTCGTGATCGCCGGTAATGAACTGACCTTGTCGGTTTGCCCTCAGGCTGTTTGGAGCGGCTGAATGGTTCGTGGGATACGCCCAATTCCTCTGTATCCGTACGGTATTGTCTCGAAGGAATGCAATCAATTTCGGTATTTTACATTGGAAACAAGACCATCAGCTGCGATATGCGCTTGAATCACGGCTTAACGACGATAGACAGTAGGGACGAAGGCTAGGAAAAGCCGCGCGTCCGCAGGTAATGATCAAGAAGCCCCCGCAAAGTTTTATCCACACCGAGAAAACAGCGCATTGGAAAACCTTCCCTCAATACAGCACCTTCCAAAATGGGACCTGGCTGATCGCCGAAGTTACTCGTGAGCCCACCAGATTCACTATGGTGCATCTGATGTCTTGAATGTTTGGCGTTGCACGCCAATATGGCTACCCAGTTTCTCCAACACGTAACATGCTGTCTTGCGAAGGTTGCAATACCTGGAGTGGAGTCGCGAACAGAAAAATGTATCACAATAACAAGAGGATGATGCAATATGCGCGCTAGTCAGCAGTGAAGATGTCGGAGATAATTCTGGGTAGTTGTGACAGGCATTTTTCCGTGCCCAGCAACCGGGGTACATCCGACCGGGCTCAAGGCTATGAGGCACGCTCGACAGACAGTGTTTGTTTCCGAAGTTAACGCCGATGTGTGGTACGCCTGCTCGTTGACTGCTCAGTGAGGATGTCTAACTTATTTTTGACTGGAAGTTGCTATGCTGGCATAGCGGCACGAGACCGTGATGCCCCCGAGCTATGCCAGCGGGTGTACCATCCAGCATCATCCCCGCAGGGAAAATAAGTTATTGCGGAGGGTATATAGAGGCCCACTTGGCGTTTTCTTGGCTCAGCATCCTGTTAACCGGAATGAAAACTGTCTCCCTCTTAGCGATCGCCTCGGCACTTCTGCCTGCTGTCTCAGCTCACTGTCAGTCGCACTGTACAACTTCAATATGACGTACCATTCACCACTTGACTTTCAGATCGCTGGACTTCCCTCGTCGCAAATGGAGTAACTACCACCGCCTATGAGTATGTCCGCGTGAATACCAACGACAACTCACCGGTATGTTGTATTTATTCGTTCGTAAATTACCAATTCAATTTGCCTAAGGTAACCGATGTTACTTCAACCGATTTACGATGCAATGTTGGCGGGCTCGCCTCCGGCTCCGTGACATCAACGGACACCGTTACAGCGGGTTCAACCGTACGTATTTGCTAGTTATCTGGCCATCGCGTCGGCCTTATGCTTCACGGTGATGGCAGGTCGGCCTCGCTCTGGACATTGCTATCTATCATCAAGGCGTGGTCAACAGTACGTGTGGAAGGGGTGCCCGTCATTGCACCACTGATGTACTCACTAGTTTACATGGCCAAGGCTCCGTCGGGCACCAATATCTCAGACTGGGACGGCTCCGGCTCTGTCTGGTTCAAGGTCCACGAGGTCACTGCAGTCACCGATGGTGGCACCTCAATCACCTGGCCCTCTATCGGTGAGCAAGAACCAATATACCTTCGAGCTGGCTACCAGATTGACAACACCCTGTAGGCATGACCCAGGTTACCTTCACACTTCCCTCAGATATTCCTGATGGCCAATACTTCATCCGCGCAGAGGATATTGCTCTCCATGTGCGTTTGTCTGCGCATGCCCCGGAGAATGACTTTGCTGACCGACAATGCCGAATGCAGGTCGCGTCCACTTTTGGCGGTGCTCAATTCTATATCTCCTGTGCCCAGGTCAACGTGCAAGGTGGTGGAAGTGGGACGCCAGGACCTTTAGTTGCCATTCCAGGAGTCTACACTGGTTACGAGCCTGGCATCCTTATCGGTAAGTCCTCACAATCCACGCGGAAGAATTGGTTGTCTGATCCTTGCCATCCGCGATAGACATATACTACCCCATCGTAAGTTGTTTCTTCTCCGATTGCGAAGTAACCAAGATGAACGCTGAATGGTGTTCTGTAGCCCGCTAATTATACCCAGCCAGGACCTGTGAGTTGTACCTTCGAGAACTGCACCGAGGTTGGATCTGATGGATATGTCATAGGCCGTATGGAGCGGGTGATCAAGCCCCAAGAACTGGGGTCAACGCCTTTCTCCCATCTGTATATATATCGCTTGAACCTTTGTGGGAATACAGCTTCGGTTTGGTGAAGTGACGAAAACCGAACGCAAGTTTATACATAAGTTAGTGGAGAGAACAGCCATGTCAGAGCATGGGCCATTCTTCGAAGGCGCCTTGGCTGAACCGGAAGAAACTAATGCTCCCTGCATCAACAGCGGCGATGACAACGCTCTTTTTACCAGCTTTCAAAGCGACAAAGGGATTTGGCTTTTGTGGTGAAGGGGCTGTGGGTTTGGGCAACAACCAAGGAAACAACCTCTGAAGAAGGGGTGCTTGAGTTTTCAAGACAGTTGAATCTCTCGTTGTTTTTGGCGGATTTACAGATGCCTGCGGTGGAGGAGCACGTTTGCGAGGTAGCGGCGGAGGCAATTCAGGGAGAACGCCGAAAAGGCTTGTCAGCTCGTGCAGAGATGGGATTGCAGTGGTGCGTGCGCTGATGGTGCAAAGTAAGCATGTGACTGACGAAGACGCTCGAGGTATACATACTCCACAACGACGATAGAGAAGTCAGGTGGTGGCGGCGCAGTTTTTCTGAAAGGAGTTGACGGCTTATAGAGGTTATAGAAAATCTTGTATGGGGAGGGTGGCGTTTTTGGTCGTGGGTTAGAAGGCCGGAGTGTAATAGAGTGACCTGAGGGAACGAAGCGCAGCGACTTGAAGATGGCGGCTACACGAAGACGTCAACAAGATCGTAATTGGGAAAAACACCTCGGCCCTCGTA
Organism: Leucogyrophana mollusca; assembly: GCA_021014945.1. Classification (NCBI taxonomy): domain Eukaryota; kingdom Fungi; phylum Basidiomycota; class Agaricomycetes; order Boletales; genus Leucogyrophana; species Leucogyrophana mollusca. The sequence continues at coordinate 44,409 of MU266455.1, read as the reverse complement.
CTGTGCGTTATGCCGCGATGAAACCATCTGTGAAGTCGGAGGGGCCTCCACCAATCAAAAGCGGCTCCCCAAAGCTGAGATACCTTCGATACAGAGCACCACAATAGACAAGTAAGTTGTTGGAAAACTGTCCGCGGGGCCTTCCGGGCAACAAATGGGGGAGGTATTGGATAACTTTCAGTGGGCGGTTCGGCGCGAGTGACGACGTAACCCAGCCTGCGCAGATACGCAAACACCTGATACTTTTCCAGGGTAAGGTCCTCCTTGCCAATCATCTCCGTAAAGGCTTGCTGGACAGTCATAGGTGCACCCTCGACGTCTTCCATTGCGGAAATTTCGGCGCGGGTCTGCTTCCAGCAGAACATCCCTCCTCTTTCAACGAGGTATAGGGCCTCTTCTGGTAGCAATTCGAGCCGTTTGTGGAGTTTCAATTGGACATCATCCACAGAAAGCGGTCGCGCCGCTGAGTGACCCATCGCAGTGAAGTGTATGCCTCGAGCTGTTGTGACATGCGCACGAGCAATATCCGGATACCAGACAGCATAACTGATTGACTTGCTGAAAGAAAACAAGTCCGGACTCAATAAAGTCGTTCTTCCTTTTGAGGATGTGCTTACCTTGATATATTTCTTGAACCTTGGAGAGCAGCAATCATAGCAGCCCTCGCCCGATCCAAGATATGGAGTTGTAGCCCTGATCCGCCACCCGGCGCAGGCTCAAAATCTTTTTCTCCGCGCTTAGGGATTACAGGGCGTGCGGCACCAGTGCTGATTTAATCCTAAGCTTGAGCTCCTCGACGACGGAGAACAGCAAAACGTACGGCAGCTTGGTCCAGTCCGGCCCATCATCCTCGTCGCCCGATGACTGGTCGTCTTCGGGAAGATCTTTGGGCGAAGAGCCCGCCTGGGCAGTAGGTAATTCCAAGGCGTCGTCCATTTAACAATCACCGCGTGAATGATCTACAGTAGCCAATAGACGTCGTCGTCGATAGCTGAGTGCGGCTTCGGCAGCCCCACTGCACGAAGAGTCAAGTTCACAAGAAAGGAAATCCAAGTTATTTCCCTAGGATCATGCCAAAATTGAGCATAAGTATTTGTCTCATTTTCCTCATTCGTTTGGCTGGAAGAGGAACTCGACGCTTTCCAGACCACATCTAAGTCAAGTCGCAAGGGCGGAATTAATGGCCACGGAACGGAAGCCTGCGTTCTTTCAGTCTCTTGCTGTGCGCAGTATTCCTAGCAAGATACAAAGGTCTTCCTAAAATTTGACTTACCGATAGCGTAGGCTGGTGGGCTGGCTGGAACGGCGGTGGACCTTCTCTTCTTCCCGATTGACACGGTAAAGACGCGTCTCCAGTCCTCGCAAGGCTTCGCGAAAGCTGGGGGGTTTCGCGGAATCTACAAAGGCGTCGGGAGTGTGGTGGTGGGGAGTGCTCCTGGAGGTAATCGTGTGTCGTTTTGACAAGAACTGGGAACTGACACAGATACTCATAGCTGCCGCTTTTTTCTCCACATACGAATCCATGAAGCACGCGCTTCCGTTACATGGCCAGCTTGCACCCGTAAACCATATGGTCTCTGCGTCTGTGGCTGAAGTCGTATGGACACATTCTCCTCATTGGCTCTCTGGTTCACGTTTCTGTTATCTATAGGCTGCATGCTTGATTAGAGTGCCAACGGAGGTTATCAAGACTCGCACTCAAACTTCAACGTATGGGCCTTTGGCATCAAGCTCATTTTCGGCTGCCCGGCTTGTTCTACAGAACGAGGGCTGGCGCGGATTTTATCGCGGATTTTTGTCGACTATAATGCGGGAGGTGAGAAGTTTTCAAAGTCCACAGCGAGAAAACATGGTCTAAGCCCAGCAAATCAAAGATACCATTCACTTCTCTCCAGTTTCCATTGTATGAGTTGCTTAAGCTCCGCTTGTCGCACTATCTGGATAGGAAACCGCTTTATGCACACGAAGCGGCAGCCTGTGGGAGTATAGCGGGGGGCACGGCTGCAGCCCTCACTACTCCCCTCGACGTCCTCAAAACACGGGTGATGCTCGACCTTCGGGTGTGTACAGTCGACTCTCTTATCGTCCTGGCAAGTCTGATAAAGCCGCCATAGGATCCGTCAAAGCAGCAGATCCCGAGCCTGCCCTCTAGGCTACGACAGATATACGTGGCTGAGGGTATGGGTGCCCTTTTCGCAGGCGTTGTTCCGCGCACGCTGTGGATATCCGCGGGTGGTGCTGTTTTCTTGGGTGCATACGAATGGGCAGTGCATGGTTTGATGGGACTATGAGATGGATATATAGATTGCTATCGCTTTATTTACTATGCCAGTTGATTCTTATAGAATAGTACTGCCACATACTTGGAAGCTGTGACTAAACGTTTGAACCCCTCATAGGAGCCCCCTTGAGGCGCTATTTGTTCAGATTCTGTTATAAGTTTTCCATTCTTCTAATGAGACTCTGAGCATAAAGATCGCATATCGGTGTTCGTTGCCCAGTGCGTGACAGCTATCGCGTTGAAATGTGGTCATGTGCATCTTGGTCAACCAGTGATAAATCCCGCCAGGCGATTCCGCCGAATGGCGAATGACAGGCTGAATTTAGTATGGGACCAGATTTCTTTATCCTCTGATTTAGGTGAGTATGCAGAGACGGCGGGCACTGACCAAGGCCAAGCATAACTTGTGCCAGTACTTGATAAGATTTCTGACAGTTGGAAACCATGATCAAAACAACATCGCACAAAGCTACGATGAAACGCTCAACGAGATATACTGCCTAGTATGCCCAACGCCAAAGCCTTATCACCATATAGCTTCTCTGCAAAGAAGTCTCCAAGGACGTTTCGAAGTTGGTCGATGGTGGCCGCGTCCGCGTCGTCTGTTGGCTCCAACGATTCGGGCATATCCGAAGGGGGCTGGAGTACTTGAAGCGCACTCTGGGTTCCAAGGACTGATGAGTACCGCGCAATCAAGAATATAATAGGGCCTAACCATGACAGAATCCACCAAGGGACCCGACTCTCCTGGCGCGCATTCACTGCCAACGACTTTGACGCCTCCCCCCTCCACCAGACCCTTCCGCACCGCTTCTTTGCCAATACCGACGAGCCCACGAATAGCACCCTCCCGCGTCCCTTTGCTCTTATCTGCTGAGATGAGAGCAACCAGCAGCGTCTTCATAATTCGAGGTGAGAGGGAGGGATATGTTGTGGAATGCTGAGTGAGCAGGCGAGACAGAGTTTGAGCGGCGGACGTCCGAAGGTGTGTTGCGTGCGACGGTGGGAGGGTTGAATGCAGGAGAGTAGAGAGTATGGCAGGTAGCATTTGATGTAGCTATAGCGGAACGGAGTCAGTGTGCCATTTGACGCGAGTTACCAGTGACCTACATAGGGTTCAATAAAGAGGGTGTTGTTGTCTAACACAGAACTTATGACGTCGAGGAGTACCTCCAAGGTCTTGCCGTCGTTTTCGCTCTGAGCGCCCTCTTTCAGGGAAGTCACTACACCTTCTCCCACCCATCGAATAAGATAGGGCAATAATGCCTGCAACCCAGCGTCATGCCGAAGACTTGCCAGAGCAGCAGTTCTTTTTGCTACGTCAGATGTGGAAGGTGGAAGCAACGATGAAGTAAGGCGGGTGTAATATAACTGCAGCTCCCGGGACAAAACTTGCTTGACCAGTTGTTGTTGTTGTTGCTGTTGTTGCTTTTTGATTGCGGGTCGGTTCTCGGATGGTGTGGTCGGAGGAAAGCCAGCATTGGTCTGAGGGGGTGATTTTGAGATATCCTGGTCGATGTCTTTGGGGATGGCTGGTGGATTCTCGGGAATGAGCGGTTGGATACCTTCAACAGCAAGCCAATGCGCAGCCCAGCTGACTCCTTTCGGGAGAGTGATCTTTTCCTCTCGAAGTACACGCTCAAAGTCTATCTCTTCATCTTCGACAAAGTATACAGGGCCCACGCTCGCAAGGTGAGGGAATGGGAGTGCGCGACGGAACGCAGGGGGGTTGTTTGAGTGTCCGTACAAGGGTTCGATGTTCAAGACACGCAGCGCCTGGTCAATGTCCGATGTTGTGATCGTGGTCCTTCGAGCATGCCGCATGAAGCGTGAAGCTTCCTATGCCTGAGTGGTTATTTTCCGTCAATTTCAACGAGAGAAAAGTCGAACGCACTTCCACGACCTGGTGGATACGGTACTCTACATCGCTGGCTAGCGACGACGCAACGGCGTCGGACAAGTTGCTTATACCCAAAGATTCTGCGACATCCTACCAAAGGTTCTTTTCATCTGGTGCAAGAACAAGGTAAAAGGCCATACTCTGACAGAATCCGGCTTGTAGACACCAGCTTGGTGGGTTTGTGCCGCCTTCGCCTTTGGTTTGCTCATGACCGTTGCCGCAGAGTGGCACCGACGCTGGTTCTAGACCATTGCGAGCCAATCGTGACTACTCCCTCTGCCTTCCTCTCGATATTCATCCTTTATGATCTTGCCTGTAGGACCTTGGACTTTTCGATTATCTATTCACTGCTGCTCATAACTATCGGTAGAGATGTGCGCCGAAGCTGCGGAATGCTCAAATTTCAATCATCCACCGTACATTTAACTTCACTAGAGTCTCGTCTCGGTTCTCCCGTTTGAAATGGCCCAGTCTGGGGACTAAGCCTGGAAAAATGTGAGTCCTCGACGTCCGCAAATGCCGGGGTACGCCAACTTATCGCACTGCTGAAAGTGTACTGTGAGTCATCGCTGGGGCGTGAATTGGGCCGTGGTCACCGTGACTCAGGCTCAAATATTATAGCTCAACTTTTGACTACGCCCCTGGCTTGTTCACCTCCGTAAACATGCCCTCCGACCTACTGGAACACAAGATCTTTTCGATCGACGGAACCCCTCCCAGCGATTCCGCAGTCGAAAATTACTCCAAACTCCGTCTACTATCATTGAAAGTAGACCCGGCCAGCTTTGGCTCCACATACGAACGAGAAGTTGCATTCAGCAAAGATATCTGGTTCAAGCGCCTCAGTTCGCCTTTCAAACAGACTTTCATCTCGTCTGTACGAGACGACGACGGCAATGACCGATGGGTTGGGACAGTTACTATACTTGCTCCCTCAGAGCTACTCCCGTCGACTGTCGAGCCCTTTCAGAGGGCGGGAGCGGCTGAAGACTGGGACCTTTATTTTCTAGTCGCCATGTGGGTTCACCCAGAGTACAGAGGAAAGGGACTAGGGAAGGAATTAGTGGCGGCCGGGCTTGAATGGGCCCGGAACAACCGCGATCCAAAGGACGATCCGCAAGGTAATAGGGAGAAAGTAATTGCATTGCTTGTTAGAGACCATAACATTGGCGGCCGAGCATTATACGAGAAGATGAAGTTCGAGTATTTGGTGGGGGTGGCTTCAGATGATGAGAAGGATTTGTGGATGACGGTGAAATGTTCATAGGGCCAGAACAAGTGGAAGGTGGAGGGGTTTGAGCTGAGCAGACTATAGAGTTCTTCTCGGATTACTAGGATGTAGAATGTGGATACCCCATAACCGCACCGCGTAACGTACATAGCATGTAGGGAACTGCATCACTGTTACCTCTGGCTGCAGATCGATACCCCATGCCCATCCCTTGTTACCGCGGGGTTCAGTTGAGAGGCTCCCGGGGGTTCTGGCGACATGCCGCGAGGTACTCCTCGCGGTCTTCGAGTGCATATTCGAAAGGTTTCGAGAGTGGCTCGACACCTTGACCTTTCGCGGCGAGCTCTTTTAGGCGCTTCGCAGTCGCGGGCCTAGATTTGTTAACACTGTAGACCTTGATGCGGTGGCATGACGAGGTTACATGGAGATCCCAACTATGGAGTCCAACGAGAGTCAGTATACTGGCGTTTTCCAAAGATTAAAAAGTTAAAAAGTGACCACGCACTTCCATGCAGACCGAACAAATGTAGGTTCAGTGTTGTTAGATGAGTCCCAAGTGCGGACACAAAACTCCAGCCACCCCTCTGCATCGACGGGGAGCTTGATCTTCCATAATCGCCAAGCATGATAGTGCTATGATAGCATAAGCACACAATAATACGCATATATCAATGAGATCAGGAGAAAGCACTCCACCTTTTCGGTCATGTCTTCTTGATCCACTGCGTACCAGACATGCCCACTGCAGAAGTCAGTACGTACCACATACCTCCGAAGTGGAAAATTACCCGTCAGGTGAGACTTCAACCCGTTCAACCCAATTTCCTCCGCCGCTGTAGCCCCAGCCTTGGAGTTCGATAAAGCCGTCATGAACGATGACTGACTTGTCAGCTGGGTATATGATGGCGCTCCTGTACCAGTCATCTGTCATTCATTGACAAAGCAAATCCGAGGAATACGTGGGCGTACGAGACCGGCATCTGCTGAATGGAGAACCCATTCGAGTACTTCGCATTCTGTTTGCCAATCTGTCACCGGGACATAACACCGTTATCGTTTAAATGACTTTCACGTTTGAATGGAAGCCACAGTACCTGTGAGGTGTAATACAGGTATTCCTGCGCTTGTACGGGGCCCATACTAGGTTCTGCGAGGGCGTTAATCTTGTATACCCACTTGCAGCTCCTGGCACCAATGTATCCAGTGATGACAAGACGGAGGGGAGCGCCATGGATCTTCGGGAGCGGCTTGCCATTCATCTCCCACGCGAGGAGTACCTCCTCGTTGGCGCGAACCTTGCGATAGGGTACAGAGACTGCGTAGTTGAAGACATCGCCTTTCCTAGAGTGATACTTGTTCGTCGGTCTTCCACAACTTAGTAAACTGGACTGACTTGAAATAGGTATCAGCACCAATAAATTCCAGGTGTTGACATTCTGGCAAGACGCCGCCACAGGCCTTCTTCAGAACTTTCTTGAGAGGGACGCCACGATAAACAGCTGTTCCACTGAAGATGGTTTAACACTTGTTCCAAGATGAAGGGTCACGCTTACATGGCCCCTTCCCCCCAGGGGGCATTGATCAGCTCATCACCATCTCCGGGGTACTCGCGGATTTGCTCGATACGTCGGGTGCCGCTGCACTGAAGAGTGACCGTCACTTCGCTCTGCCTGAAATACAATGATTCGTTGAGACTTTAAGTGCTTGCCCCAAACTACGAGACACATACGGGTATTGAGATGGATCTTTCAGATCTTTCAAGGATATCTTGACAGGCTTGTTGACTAATCCACCTATCTCCAATTCAAAGACATCTTCATTGATGTCAGGGACACCACCATGGTTGCGCACACTGATATCGCCCATCGGAAATTAAACAACCAAGAAGAGTAGATAAGGAGCTTACAAGTGGTACATGTTATCAGTGAGTTTGCCCTGCATCAGTTGTTCATGCCTTGTCTCCCCGTTGTAGGGAAAATCGAGCAAGTGGATGAGATCTGGTTTCTCTTCTTGCACAGTCTTCCAGCTGAAATCGACAATAGACTTCAGGCCGAGGGCTTCATGATACTCTTTCCAGCGATGCCCGATGAGAACAGGATTAGTGTCTGGCAAGGGAACGAACTGGAACTCTGTAGTGGCTAGCGATCAAAACCATATCAAAGCAGTGATGGTTTGAAGTTCACACCGACCTGGGATCTCAGTGAACTGGTGCGTTTTGAGGATCTCCTTTGCGATCGCCTTCTTCTCGGGATATTTTTCCCATTCGACATAGCTACTCGTCGGGACCGACTGTTAGTAAGTGGTGGATCCGATCGTGATATGTTCAGATAACGCACCCAGTCCAGCCAGCCTTCTCTTCTGCGAAGAGCTGGCTCAGAGGTTTACCATCATACTCGACCGAAGGCATGGCTAGTTAAGAGTTTAGATAGCCTGGTAAGGATCAGGACAATCAATCTAAGGGTAACAGACGTGGTCCACGATGGTGATATATAGGTCATTTGGCACCGCTCTGACGCGCACATATCGATGACGATCTAAAATCGTATTATCAGCGGGATGGGATAGGGTACCTACGGCGAGAATGGGAAACGACTTGCCTCGAGAATTTCCAAAGACCCCTTATCCGAACCCCACCTTGATATTGATTCTTGGTGACGGCGACTTCAAAATAGCATATCAATAGATAACCCTGGTAATGGGACGAACTAGACCCTCGTCCGAAGCGCGTTAGCGTGGCCATGTAGTTCAGAGTAGTAAATACGTGGAAAAACCCGGAGCATATGACAGGTCACGAAGAAGAAACGAGGAGGATAATAATATTCTAAGTAGGAACTGAAGCTCTCAGCGTCAGTATTGGGCAATCCCGCGAGACATATTGGTCTTGTCTGAACGCCATGAGGCTTTACGGTAGAGATGATGGTCCGCAGCTCACAGGGAATTGAGAGGCTGATCTCGTCTCGATAGGAAGGTTGCGCCAGCCGGATCCTTGAAAACGATACATCCCTCACGTGAGCGCTGGTATAAATATAAGCCGATGGTATGGGACAGAGACGCGTCAAAAGATACATAGACCTTGAAAGCTCCGCTACGCTGCCACGCTCTCACTCTCGACAGTATGTGAAGTGAGCCGAAGCAAGCGTGCCATATGGTGATTCCACGTATTGAAAGGGGGCTTCTCTGCGCCTTCTCCTTCTCTCCCATCCACTGCCGTTGTGTCGACGCTTTGGCCCTCGTTCGTATTCTTGTGCTTTTCCTTGTCGGGGAGACCCGCTACGACCATGCACCAATAAACACCCCCGAATACAATTAGTATGGTGGCTGCAACCGGCACACGGGTAGCGGTGTCGGTGGAGTCGAAACACACGACGGAGAATGCTGCGAGGAAGAATATCAAGCTACAGCGTGGAGTTAATGCATCGTAACGCTTGGACAAGGGAAGTTCGCTTACCTCCACAAAAGTAGGACATATGGAAGACTGCAGATAATGGCTAGTGCCTCCACGGTATAAGTCCTGCGAAAGAGGCGTTCCAAAACCGTGATCTTTGAAACCGTGCTAGATCTTCAAAAAAAAAGGATCTGGAGCAGGGGAAACAATCACTCACGGCTGTCAGGAGAGAATCGGCGCCTTGTGCTCGATATTGCTTGAAGATCACAAGACCAACGATAATGCTCCCAAGACTCCCAATAGTCGAACAGTAGATGATTATCTGGACCGGTGACCGGGAACCAGGAACAGTACCGTCGTCGACGCTCTGGATTGATAGGAACCCAATGTTTGTGCCAAGGAGAACAGTAGCCTGTGAATGACATCCAGCGTGTAAAGTGATGTCTTCATTCATGCAGAACACGCACCAGCAGGTTTGAATCTCGTATACTGATGTCGACCTTATCAACAAACTTTCTCCACCGCAAAAGAGTAAAGTTGTCGCGGAACGAATGAAGCTCCGTTGCATATATCTCCGGACTGCGTAGAAGGAAGGGGGACAAGAGCCACATAGGAAGCGAGCGCTCGTAAGCACGCGACCCAGGGCCCAAGCGACCAAAGGCCGTGTGTTCGCCTTTCTGTCCATAAGAGCTGCGCAGTTCGTCAAGTTCTAGTGACGTAAAGTCACCGGAGAGTGCCAGATGTAAGGTACATCACTCACTACACAGGGTCATGAGTTTTCCTGGAAGGGAAGGGAATTATTTGGTTTCGTTGAGGCTCTGCGTTGGCATTTAACTACTTACCTATCAGCCATGCTGAACTATCGTGGGTATTGTTGTTGTCGACTGAAAGATGAAGAGTAAGTGGTCCAAATGGAATGCAAGCCGAAGGGACCCGAACGTTTGATTTCATTCACTAGATCGATCATGTACTTGAGGTCATCCCTATTGTACTGCGAAGTCGAGAATTTGGCAGTCAAATGATCTTCCGTGAGATGAACATAAGTGAAATATGAGGCCATGCAAACAGAACTAACCTCCACAGGTGTGCAAGAGCACACTCTTGAGAGTGTCCACGATATCTTCTGTTAATTTACATGTACTGGGAAATAGCTGCCAGTGCCTCCTATGGGTTTGGTGGTAATTATGCTTTCCTCTGGAAGCAGTTAGGGTAGATCTTCGAAGGTAGAGGTCCTGAACTCACCCCAATGGGCAGTCCACCTACCAGTACTGGACTTCCAAACCTACCGCAAATGTAAGAACGAATACCCCGGGAATGACGTCGACACATACAGGTGGAATCGTCACAGCCCTTGATGTCGCATGGCAGATCAAAGTCTTCCAACCAAAACACTCGCCTGCCGATGGAAGAAACAAGGTAGTATCCGCAGCGTGGGGTATCTTCGGTAGTAGCTTCATAGCTGTAGTGAAGGACCAAGACGACATCCGGGTCGACTTCGAGGCAGGACTGAAGTCGCGGGTCGTCTCGCAGCTGATCGGCAAAACTACTGATGGCACTCTGCATCGTAGTGTCAAGAAGATTAACCATCGTACAGATGTTCTGAGCTACGCTTCAGCTGCGTATCTGGTCGCCTATTGGTGATACACTTACTTTTCGCTCGTCGCAGAAGTAGTAGCCTCCTTCTGGGTGAGATATTCGAGACCACCCTGGTGGAGCTGTCCTGGTATAGTATCACACTTAATGCATATCATACGTTGCAATGAGGGCGAGAAACTTACGCCTTTGAACCCGACATTGCCAGAGCTGGCACTTTGTGTGACCCAGAGCTTTAAGTACAAGAAATCAGACAATGCTTGTGGCGCACGAGCAAAGGACCTTCTTTGTAACGTACCCGTCCTGGAGGCGCTTTCCGCGTCTTCTTATTTGCGTAGGTGGGGTGGGCTGTAAACTCCACCGTTTTTGTAGAGCAGTGTCAGAGGTGCATTGTGTCGTAGCGAGGTCAGGCATAGCTAGCGCCTAGTCAACGTTTCCCGAGCTTCGAGGTAGGTTACGCAAAGCCTTGCACGACTTGTGAGAAAAAGAGCTCCCCCGTCCTTGTCACTACGCAAACTGCGTACAGCACCGCTAGCGAAAGTGTCGTCGAATACTTGTGCTTGTCAGTATAAGAACAAAACGATGGGTCAGCGATGTTCAATGTGGAGAGATATTTCGGTTGGCTAATTGACGCTCACCAGACATTATAACCGCCTGCCTGCGAATAACGGCCTGCAAGTTTCCTTGCAAGTAATTACGAGTTGCATGAAATCCACGTTGTGAAGACGATTGATTACAGCAAGGTGGTTCGCCTTTACAGGACTGGTCTCCCCGTGCGTGCCAGTGGCTCTGGCTCAGGCAAATTCACTCCAGATTCCCACTCTCAACTTGAACTTGAGCCACCTTCAATGATCAGTGCACTCGACCCACCACCAGTCATTACAAGTCTTCGCTAGTCCAACTACACGTGGGGGAAGGCCTGAAACATTCAGCATCTTGTAGTATTGATGTGGAATCAGCGTGCGTTTTCAAGGGTCAACTCGAACGACTATCCTCCTTTGAGACTTTGTTCAACCTCTTCCGGAGGTTTCGTCACGGCGACGTACCCGTTGCCTTCATCAATCCTCCCGAACCACAGGCTGACACTGTACTCTACTAATGGCGATGGAACGGTACTCCAAGGCTACCCCAGGACATCGCATTGCTTTCGCATAGCTTACCAAATCTTCCGTTCGAAACGTTCTTCTGAGACGTTTTTCGATGTCAGCCCCCCCCCTTGCCCCCCCTCGCCGCATCAATGACCACGCGGGTTGTGATGTCCACCGTGTGGACATGACATCAATGGGTGTCTAACACGTCAGCTATGCTAACGAGCGGCAATGTAGTATCACAAGACCAGCTGGCGATCGCGATCCCTAGCTTACTAAAGTTCAATCTCTTGTATAAACGATAATCCATTTCTAGAGGCCGCAACTCCCCTATGTAACGAGTGCTTATTCGGTTCGGCGCTCAGAGCAGGTTTGGACGTGGGAGAGGAGGGGATATCCTGGGATATCTCAGTTTAGTCGCTCGGCCCCCCTTGCTTTGTGACTTGTCCAAGTTTTGTCGACATCATCGACCACATGATAAGTACTGTACAGGAAGGCCGACGGGTCGAGATGATCAATGCATCACGAAGATAATGTAGCCGTGGCGGCTAACCTTCAAGGGGTGGGACGATATAAAGGCCTTCTAAGTTCTTGCTGCTAACGAGCTGTCACTTGAAAAACCAAAGTCGCGTCCCGCCGTCCGCCCGCAGTAACTGAAGTACGCGAAGTTAATTTATTTATAAGGCGATGTCCTTTCCTTGGCCACTCGTGCTTTGCTTTGTCCTTGGTGTCGGTGCACTGGGGTCGAACGTCTCATCCGAGGCATCTGCCTATCGAAACCATGTCGGTGTTGCAGGCTCCATCCGCTCTGCCATGTTGGCTTCGATCAGGACCAGGTGCGTTTAAATCGACAGATCTCTCCGTTTGAACTCATTCAAATTCAATATTGGGATCCTACCCAGCTGGGAGCAAGGGACTGCTGCAGCCGGCATCCTCGAATTTGACGACGAAGAATACTCTGTATTTGGACCGTCGCCATTCACTCCAAATTGGAAGTTCCCAATGTCGACTCTGCAGCTTGCCCTCAGCGCTGTAGTCAGGCAGACTCCTGATGGGCGTCTGAGCCAGAATATTGGAGATGCGCTGGATGGGGCAGCTCTGGATGGGGCATCCGCAGGTTCTGTCGTTCTTATGGGTGAGTTTGTACCAATAGACAGGTATTTTAACAACATTACTTATGAACTTATCCCCAGGGAGTTTCACGGACTCATCCCGGAGAAGCTATTGGCTTACTGCTGCAGATGCTGAACTGAACTATGTGAGTTGCATTCGGACATGAAACGTATATGGTACACTATCAGCTCTCCTTCCGCTAGATCCTGAACGTAGCGCCGCGCACATCAACTGGCGCCATTTCACACCGGGCGGATTCGCGTCAATATTGGTGTGTTCATTTACCTTGTTAACCGAAGCGTGTCGTCATCCCACCCTTAGGGCTGATGGGGTATACATGGGCTTTCCTTTCATCGCATACTATGGTGCAGTCATGCACAACTCCAGTCTCTTGCAGCTCGCGTATGATCAATGTCGCCTATACCGGGATGCCCTCCTACTTGATGGCCCAACAGGGAAACTCTGGGGACATATCTATGATGACAACGGAACGTGGGTTGATGAGGGCATCTGGGGATCCGGTGAGACGCGTCATACGCGAGGCGCTAGAAGAAACCTATTAACTGACCTGGCTTTCACAGGTAATGCGTGGGCAGCGTTAGGCATGCTGAGGGTAGCTGTGACAATCCAGAAGACCGACTTCGCGTCAGAAATGGCCCCACAAGTCGCCAACCTCACTTCCTGGGTCAGAGAAATCCTCGACGGCGAGTTTGCAGCGTTGGTTCGTCGCCTCCGAGGGGATCATGTCTTCATTTCCGCGTTGTGACTTATTCGTCCTTACAGACACCATCCGACCTCGTCCCCGATTATATCACGGGAGGGCCTTCCTTTGGAGACGCTTCTGCTTCTGCCGCCCTCGCTTCGGTTGCATATCGCGTTGCAACGCTTTACCCGGAGCAATTTGGTGCAAATTATACAAGGACAGCTGCGAGAATCCGTAATGCTGTGCTAGGGGGCGTCACAAACTTGGGCACGCTCAGTCCAGTCGTGAACCCTCTTGTTTGGAACGAGACGGGCCTCTTGTCAACCGAAGCACAGGCTTTTGGGCTGATGATGCTCTCGGCATGGAAGGATTGGATCGGAATTTGATACCCAAACGCACTGGCAGTGACCTTGGGAGGTTGTGCTACTCATAATGTTAGGTGCCGGACGCAGCCTGTTGGAGTCTGGCACCACACGTCCAGCTGAGCGGCTCGCATGCACCGCCACAGCAATTTTCCTTTCCTCATCGCTTTCACCATCGAGCCCGCAAGCCGTTGTCACGCTTACTCGCTCCCTTTACTCTCATTTTCTCCCGCTCTCCACGCCCTTTTCCGTAGCCACCTTCAGTTTACACACCCTTTCATATATTTGCTGATACCCCGAGCACCGAGCATCTAATCTCATATCGTTGATTGATCTGGCACGACTACAATTTCGCACGCAAGGTTCCCGCCCACCCGAGCGGCTCCACCTTCCCTGCGTCCCTCCGAGCTGACGCTCGGCACAGCCCAACCATTTCGGTAGTGCCATCTCCTGGTTAGTGCGATAGACGACGTTGGATTCCTGTGAACCTTTATAGCGATCACATTGTAAGTGCAGCAATCGAGCTTCGTCGGTCGGACAGAGGAGTGGACCACAGTATAGACTTGGTCACGGACTCTGGTGCTACCCCGCTACTAGTGTCCTCCCTCTGGATGAAGACACGCGCTTTATCCCTCGCGTTCGGTCCAAGATTCATGATTATGAGTTAGCGCGATTGTTACCTGCCCCTTCGTGTACATATGGCCCACACCCGTGAACCCTGAGCTGCTTCGCCATTCCACTGGGAGTAGACCCAGCCACCAGAACCAAATGTCCCCAGGATAAGTGCAACAAGATCCAGACCATGGCAAATAAATTAATATCCTCCCATACCAGCTCACCACACTTATCTTTCACCCTCTACCCAACCTCCCAGAATGAGCACCTCCAAACGGAAGCGGGGGAACGGGAGGCGCTGTCCCAGGAGGCGAGAAGAAACCCCCAGCTGTGACACCTACTGCTTCCACAGCCGCACCACTAGACTTTCGCATTGTTCCCTTCCCTATCGATATTGAGCCCCTCCCAAATCCACCCCCATTGCCCCCACCCTCAATGCTAATCGTCGACCGCGCCCTGCTCCGCGATGCATAGCTGTACCCGCCTCCATTTCCGTTGATGGTGTCAGTATTCACGGATCGCACACCACCGCCACTCCCACTGGCATTGACAGGGCCTTTGCGCTGACGTGGCTGGTATGAGATACCACCGCCACTCCCGCCCCCAAGATTGATCGTTCGTTCGCTGGTCGCCATTGACGATGGCCCACCAGTGGTACTTGGACCAATTGGCATAACAAGCATGGCGTCGTCAATGTCGTCATCATCCCCATTGAGGCTCAGGGGGCGAGGCTGCTTTGGCCCAGACGAAGACGACGCGGATGATGAAGGCGGTGAAGGAGACCGAACGGATCGCTGCACAGCTTCAGCAGGATCTCGTACCTCGTCAAATATCTCGTAGTAGCGCTGGATACAGAGCTTGATCACGGCGCCTAGCGTTGTTTTTGCTTCGGTAGAGGAGGTAGAGGAGGAGAGAGAAGGGGACGAGACGGCAGTAGTAGATGATGCCGCAGCAGACGAAGTGGTGAGAGTGGAAGATGTCATTGAAGAGGAGGCGTCGTTCGTAAACGAGGGGCCCCCGGGGATACCACACATGAGCACATCTTTCATAGGGTTGGGACTTGATACAAGATTGGGGCACAGGACCAAAGCGAGGTTGTGTGCATCCATGCGGTTGGTCGCAGCGTGCAGCGATACCTGGTGCATGAGATCTAATATGTGACGGTTATAGACCGCATTGTCAGCACCTCGGTTTAATTGATTGGCTGGCAAACTCACGTAGTACATGGCTCAACAGGACGTATGCGCATGGCATGAGCTGAGGCAGTAAAGTGTCCCTGATATAGCCTACACTCGTCAGATCAGAGGCGTCGTTCGTGGGTGTAGGGCATCGTCGAATAGAGGGGTAGAGATTCTCCGGAAAGAGTGGATCAGGCAGATCCCGAATATATTTCTTGAGTAGAACCGCCGCAAGATGAGGGTCATTGAATGTATGGAGAGAAACTACTTGGCCTAGGAAGACGTTAGAATGTTAAGCTGTGATATGAGCACGATTCTGTACCTCTGTCGTACGCTTGTTGGACTTGTTTTAGCAGCACAGAATTGGGCGAGCGTCGGAAGAGACCATCCTCTTCAAGACCTTTGGGGCGCCGGACGATGAGTAAGATGTTGACCTACTCTAGACGTGCCTACGTACCACTATCTTCGAGATATTGGATGGAATCCTTCACGACTCGTGGGATACTTCCTTTTTCTCCATTAAAACCCATGAGCTCATCCAGTGGCACGCCAAATACACTTGAGCGTGTGGGTGTTGGCAGATTAATCTGATTCTCCTGCTTCAAATTCTCGCTATAAGAATAGTTGTTAGCAAGTTCCCGTTACTGGGGATGGGTGTTCGCAACGTGACGTACCGATACACGGCAGGCGGAATGTCGATTTGAGTCAGTGGAACGTGGTGTGCGAGGTCAGAGAGCGTGTTGATGTACACTAGTTTACGAAAAAACTTGGGGCTGAAGATGATTAGACCCTGATGATGGGTCCCTAACAAGAACTGACCTGATGATGGCCCCTGCGAGGGAGAAAAGCACTTTGACGAAGACAGGTGAAAGAGTGAATGGAAATGGACCAGAATCAGCTTACTCTTCGAGAAGAATGAGGAATGGACAATGTACTACACCGGGATGTAAGCAGATTCATTCGAGAGGAAGGCGAACCGTACGCACCAGTCGCTTGAGATTTTTGCGATACTTGCGGCTTAGGCTGCGATACGCCTTCCATACCCAATTCCAGTTGGGGGCATGACGTCCGCCTGCTGCGAAGAAAACAACCGTATAATCGGACTCCACTGCAACAACCAATTAATCTAATGAGGATAAACATCGGAGGACCTCCTCACCATACAAATCGAGGTACGAGAGTATACGTCTGCATAATTTAAATAAGTCGCTGAGCAATGCAACAGCTAGGGTCGGATACCACTTACAATAGCAAGAGGTCATATGAAACCTCTCTCGGGTCGGGTAGCGCAGAGGCATTTAGGATCACCCTGAGCCGAGCACAGGTTCAACGTTCAACACCAATTTACTCCAGAAAAGCGGGTGTGCAACACGCACATTGGTCTCGTTCTGGAGGGCAAAACATTGTTATTTCTTGGAGAAAAAGAGAAAACGAATGAACCGACTCGTAATCCACACCCGCCTGGAAAATGACTTTGCTCATCACATCCTGCACCTTATCGCGCGCGCCGGGTTCGTCGCCAGTCGCATCTTGAGGGTTACGCTTCCAAGGCGTGTTGAAAATCTTCCTTCGGCTGCTCGGAGAGCTCGGTGAAGATGGGAAACCGAGCGGTGCAGAAGGTGAAGACGGCGCCAAAGAAAGAGCTGCAAGTCTCTGCTTCAAGTTGGGAGGCATTGTTCGGTTTGTGGGTCGGACCAATGGGTGATCGAAGACCTTCGAAGACTGGCACAGCTTGCAACCCGTCACCTAATGACCCGTACAACGAGGCTGCTGCACCTTTGCAGCCTCTTGTACGATGGGTGTGTGCTGGCTATTTACAGGCTATAATTGGGCTATAAGTATAACTTCACTCTCTGCATGAATTTGTTTCACGCTTAGGCCACGTTCAACTGCGCCCGCCATCACACGCACTCATCGTGGCAGTCACATCACAATTGTCTCAAAAATGATGTTATTGTTATTGCACCTTTACTGAATGCGGATCCATTTGCAACTACATTGCATAAACTACCAGTGGTAGAGGTACAAGTTGCCAACAACGTTGTGTCTCTGAAAGTCGTCAGAACGACTCGTGTGGCCCTGACTCCAGGCACAGAAGCACCTCCAGCTCCATTGCTTCCGCCCTCAGAGTCCGAGTCCCAAAAGGTTGTTGCACGATAGGAGCGCCTTGTTCCAATCAAAAGTGGGGCTGGTTGATCAAAGAACCAGTCTCGTAGCCCATACTTGTTCGTATGTCCGGTTGACAGCTCCAAAGGATTACGTCGTATTGTCATTCGACCGTCCTTCCGCTGTCCACAGAGCACAATGAAGCACTGACACGGGATTTAGCCCCGATCAGACCAGGGGTCAGTGACAAGTCGAATTGGCTGGCAATGCTGCAGACGGAGGTATGGCGAATCAGTGGGGTATTTTGGAGTCACTGTGACCACAATGTAGTCCTAAGGACCGCGGTTGTTAGCCTTTCCCAGGCATAAAGAGCAGGAAGGCGAACCTTGACAGAAAGATGGGTCGAGGTAAAACCGGTGGTCGAAACGTCCCGAGTGCACTCGATCTGGCCTTCCCAGCTCAGGACGTCGAGCCCGGCTGAGCGCTGGGAATGGGCAGGAGGTGTAACATCTACGGGTTCGAGAGAGCCCTCGCCAAGTACAGTCCTACGCTTGGTTTTCGTGTCGGATGGCCTTCTTGCTGTCTGGCGTAGCCGCAGAAGGTAAACGCGAACATGAAAAGTGCCGCACGCTGTCGCGAAAGCAACACCACCTTCAGCGAGCGGTACTCCGCGCGACGCCTTGAGCGAGGAGGGCACTCGGAGCTGGAGGTGAAACGCGATCGTGTCGGTGAAAGTGTAGACCCGCACACTGGGAATAAACAGCTGCGACCCGGGTCCTATGAGCAGGGTCGCGGAAGGGTTCTACAAGCCACTCACATCGACTTCAATCGGTGTGTAGTCTTTTCGAGTCCTCATTATAGTACTGATCTGGTACCATTCTTCGGGATATGATTTGAGCATCGGTATGAAAGATAGTTCACTCGGAAGCATGGGTAAATTTGGGCGAAAGCGAGGATGGTAGTGGAGCGGTATGGATATCCTAGATGTGAACTTAGCGAAATCCGCGTCCATTCATTTTCGACGCAAACCACAACATACCTCACTCTGTTCCCGGAGAGAGACACAAGTTGTTTCGGTTTTGAAAGGATTGCAGTCAGCGTGTAAGATACAGAAGCCGTGCCGTCATGGTCGTCATATGACGGCGGCAGCGGATAGACATATTCTTTGTAGCGGTAGCTCGACGGCAAGGTGATGGCAAAGGGCATTGCTTGAGCGGAACATCTATCGCCACAGATATCCTTACTGTCCCACAGCGAGTGCAAAGTCGAAAACAGCGACACTCGAGTTGAGTTTCCGGATACTTTGACGCGCATCTCGCCCTCAAGCTGCGAAGATGAGCTGAGTGAGTGCTGCAGAGTGACCCTCGGCGTACCTTGATGGAAACTTCTGTTAGAAAATCCTTACTTTTCACGGTTATATGCCCATGGACGAGGGCATTTTGGCGATACACAGGTTGAAGTATACCATATGGTTGTTCGTATAGAACAACGGTCGCGGCATCCGTTATTCTACGGAATGCGCCAATAGGACGAACGGCTATGCTTGGCACAGCAGAGTAAGCAGGCGAAGGTGCGCTTGGGGTGTACGGTGGGAGGAGGTCTGCCATTTGGTGTGGAGGAGTGTCGAGTCACCACTTGTCATGGTCGCCAGGTTTTATAAGAGTAACTGTAGCCCACTTCGGACGTTTGACTTGAGTCATTGCTAGAGCCATTGTATCAGTCAGCAAGCGACGAGGACAACATCCTGTCGCCATCCTAATGATGTCATTAGTATCGCTGACTAACCATGGCCGTTTGATCCCCGCCGATCAGCGAGTCGGCTACCGGCGGAAAACGAGTGAGCTGTTATAGGCTGTTATAGGTCGCTATCAAGCATTCAGTATATTCAGTGAAGCAAAAGGCAGTTGTCAATCAGATGTGTTAAATTTACCCTGATGGCCCTCGAACGGTCAAATCCACAGACTGAAGCGAAATCTCTTCAAGTTCCTGGAGAGAGATCCGGAAGCTGGGTGGGTCAACTGACCTTCTGAGACATAAGGCCTTGGTTGCTGTGTTGCATGACTTCGGGGGATAAATCCGACCGAACATGTTAGTAATATTCCTGTCCATAAGATCGAGAGCTTGTAGCCCAACCACAGCGAGTTCGGCGCGTGTCGGTGCGAGTCCTATCCGTTGACGGTATGTGGAGTCCGACTCGTCCCCTGAATGTTCCATCGTAGAAAGATTTCGATGCATCTGTGCGCCACGATAGGCTGCGAGCTAACTGTCGATACATACAGCGCAGACCAAGAGCATATATATCCCAAAGACATGAAGTTCTGTGGCCCTTGAGAGGATGTCCGGTGGTGAACTGCAGAGGAAGTCCAAGTGAGTGGCACCAACTTCTGTTTCTAGCCCCGACAAAATATAGCAGCCGAGTTGAGTCAGATCACACCAACAAAATGCCATCTTCACTGCGCTCTTTGACTTCAAGCTCGTCTCTTTCATCTTTCGCCCCTGGAAGGGGTTCTTTAGCCACTGCAGCCAGCACTCACTTCGCGCAAGATCATTCTCAATTGTATTGAAAGGGAAAAAGAATACCTCGTCTCCCTCGGCTTCCACCGTCGCATGCAGATTGTCTACCACCCACACACCCTGAGACGGCTGGAAAGCTACTCAAAGTGAAAGAATTGTTAGAGGTGGAAATGTACCTGCTTTGCGCAGCCAGATGGAACAGTGTTTGGAGAGAAAAGCCGGGAGAGGGTGCGTCATTAATGGAAGCCGATTGGGTGGGTTTCACCGGGAGGCAAGAGAGTAACGTTGAAGCTCGGGGCAAGTGCGTGGTCTACAGATACGCACTTCTCGTCTGCCGACTCCTTGCTCAGCTAGAGCGTCGCGATTTTGGCCGCCTGGGATGCGCTGTTCATTCCACTGCAGCTGTGTCTCCATGCATTTCTAATCCCAATATCATATCCACCGAGTTCCAAGTTAGAACAATGCTCCCTCAGCTCTAGTCGTCATCTTGAGCAAATATCGGCGTAAACTCCACTGCCGCGAGCGCTCCCCGGCTTACCTGGGCAATACCCAGACCTTCATAATTGGCCTCGGGCAGTGTGGCCGGTCCTCGTACTGTACGTTCCGTGGTTCTGATCGGCTTATACGGGCGTCAAGATTACATCCTCACGTACTCCAGTCATACTGGACCCTGCCGTACATGTCCCGGCATTGGTCTGCCTTCATTGGTCCTATCTACTCGCACTGAAGGGGATTTCAATAGACTTGGTACCCGCACAGGATTCTTTGGAGGCTATTCTTTCGGACGCTCCTGCCGGATTTTGCGTTGCATATCTCGAACCATGCGAAGGTTGGTGATCGATTCGCCCCTTTACCCTAGTTGAAGAGCCGCATGTTAGGGAGCGGCACCTGTGAATCTACCTTCCAGGCAATATATTGATCACCTCTTCGAATAAACCTGGACCGGTCGTCCTTAATATTGTGGAAGAGTGTACATGACTCCACACTGAGCAGGACGTATCTCCACATCGCTACGTGATTCGCCTTCCGAACCAGTGGTGCGTCAGACAATGTTATGATCTTCCGTACCATAGAGGTAAGGGTTTTGAATGCAGTGATAATATTGAAACCGAACAACCCAAGATGTACGTGTGCGCTCATCAGAACGACCGGATGGCACCAAGGATCGCCACTTACACATCGACCAAGAGCATCAGTGTCACTATTTTGACGCGGGCGAGGGTTCAACACAGCCATACTATCGGCCGATTTGGGGACGTTCCTCCGGTAAAGAGTAGACGCCCAAGGGAAGAATCACGAGGAAGGGAGCACTGGAAATATATATTAAAACAGTCTGGCAGGCTTCACTGGGTGAGAGCAAGTGAATTGCAGTCGAAATCTATATCTTGTCTTTTACTGCACCCTGGCTTCCCACACCACCGGTTATAACAAACCGGATGCTATGGCTCGGCGACCTAACACTTATAAGAAGTAAACTACCATCATGAAGTCTCTCAAAGCCCATAGGCCCCGCTACTCATGTACCACAAGTCCTTATTCCCGGACATTCCAGACGTCCCAGAACAAAATGTTCACGAGCTTCTGTTCAACCGCCCCGACCAGCAATCGTGGACGGACTATACTCTCCATGTGAACGCGTCAACAGGCGAACGACGGTCGTACCGAGAGTTTCTTGAGCGAGTGCGTGATGGCGGTACCGCGCTGGGAACCGCCGTTGAACAAGGCGGTCTTGGTCTCCGTGCCGAGGATGGGGAGATCGTAGGAATCCTCAGCGAGAACTGTCTGGTATGTCTAGAGCGCCTCGCTAACTTGTATAAACATCAATTGACCGGAGGTGATGTTAGGACTACATCGCTCTGCTGCACTCGTGTCTTATAATGACGGTGCCATTTACGATGTTCTCGTCCTATTCCACGGCATACGAGTTTAAACATGCTGTGACACTCTCGCAAGCCACTCGTATCTTCGTCAGTGCATCATTACTTCCTCTCGCGCTTTCTTCTGGCCTACCAGACGATCGGATATACATCCTTGACGGCCATGTGGATGGTCGCACGAGCTTTGACGATTTGGTAAGCCAGGTGCGAAAGAATAGTATACCCCGGCTACCCATACGGCACGCGAAGCGCGATACACTCGCGTATCTGATCTTTTCAAGTGGGACCAGTGGTTTACCAAAAGGTGCGCGACTCTATTTCTTGCAGCTGCCTTGCGTGTCTATCAGTAACTACTATAAATGGCGGGTGCGCTCTACCTTCTCGGCAGGAAGCCGGGATTGTGCCACGTAGATACCCTTCATGCGCATAGGGCCATCCCTTCTTCATGGGGCTATGCTCGTTCGCCAATGTAGCTAGTTACTCCGTCGTTTCCCCAATTATCTTGTTCATCTTCGTGATGTCTATCCAGACGCCGAGGAAGCTGCGGGGCTTTTGAATGGACCCGTTAGATCTGATCCTGTGTCGTTCATGTTACAGCCGTCATGATATCGCATGGAAATCTTATCGTCTCACTACTACAAGTATTTGTCTCCGCCGCCGAAACGGCCAAAATACAAGAGGTATGTATCCGTGCTCGCCGTCAAACCCCATCTTACCAGTATGCCGCCGCAGCCCCAAAAGTGGAATGGTCCCGAAGGCATCCAGGTGCTCTTCAACGTGCTGCCTATACATCACGCGTACGGTCTACACGTTACCTCGTTCCGAGTGTTCTTCGTCCCCGTCACTATTATACTCCTCCCTAAATGGGACGCTAACCTTTATCTCGATACTATCCCAAAGTGAGCGCCATTTCTGACCCTAATTGTGTTTGGTGTTTGGTCTGACCAGGCCTAGATACCGAGTCACATCCATTTACCTCGTTCCATCGCTAGTCCACCAACTCGTGCACCACCCGCGCTTTGCGACCGCTGATTTCAGCACTGTGCAGGTGGTCCAATGTGGCGCTGCCTATCTCCCTGCGCAACTCGCGGACCAGTTCCGGGCCCGTATCCCGAGCGTCGAGCGAGTGGGTGAAGGTGGGCAGCTCCATACTACCCACGCCACATACATCGACTCACATAGCGTTAGGGTACGGAATGTCTGAATGCGTGGGTGTTACTCTTTACACTGAAATGCCTTGAATGAATCATCCCTAAATATGCTTCGTAGACACTGTCAATCTCAGCAAAGCCTCTCCCAGGGCTTCTCGAGGGAAGGGCAAAGAATGTGCCCGGCTCCGCAGGAATCCTTTCGCCCGGAGTTGAAGCTCGTGTCCTGCGCGAGGACGGATCACTTGCTGGAGAAAACGAAGCTGGCGAATTGTATGTCCGGGCTGGGTGCGTTGCACTCGGATATTGGAATAACGAGCGTGCGACGAAAGAGACCTTCATCGACGGATGGCTTCGCACTGGTGATCGCATCAGAATAAACCAAGATGGTGTACTCTTGTGCGTGTACTTCCACCTTGTCTCTAGGCAAACTCTGATGACTACAAACTAGCTTTGAAGACCGGGCCAAGGTATGCTCTGTTCATTGGTCTTTATCAAAGTTCTGAGCTCACGCATTCTACTTAGGATACATTGAAAGTTTCCGGAATGCAGGTATCCCCCGTGGAGATAGAAAACACCTTACTTGCGCACCCAGCTCGGCTCATTCAGGACGCAAGTGTGGCCGGTGTAAGCGGCGGCCGGACATCGGATGAACGTGTCCCCCGTGCATGGGTGGTACTTTCCCCATCCGGCAGGGCTCTCGGCCCCACTCAAGCCATCGCGCGGCTTGACGCTTGGGTGCGCGAGACCTTGAGCAAGTACAAATGGCTGCGGGGTGGAATTGCAGTTGTGGAGCAGGTAGGTCCGTCCACGGTATCCAGGAGCTGGTTTGCTGATGCCTCTGAGTAGATACCGAAGTCGCCTACTGGGAAGGTACTGAGAAGATTGCTCGTGGATGAGTATGAGGCACAAGCGAAAGCGACGAGAGCCAAGCTATGATATACCTCGTCACACGAACTCGACACGATTGTTGTGCAATTGCTTATGTAGGATTATTTATTCTGCTAGACCAATGTCCTGTCACACCGATCAGCGCGGTCACCGTTTCTGATGCATATCTGATGGCCTTCTACGTCCTGGCGCTCTCGAAAATGAGTGCGAGCCGCACCTATCACATAAGGTGATTAAGCGTGTGTTGACTCGGATGGTGACCGATTTGAAAACGGTGTCGGTTTTCTGGGTGGGGCGCCCGCATCCTCCTGGATCCCGACCTCTTTATAAACACCTGACCGTGACAGCACCTGGGGGGAGGCAGGGGGAATCTAGACCATTATGGTTTGGATCGACAGATGACTTCGGATATTATAATTAATAATGATGGGGCCCCTTCCAGCCCATTCCAACTCCAAGATTGCGCTCAGCAACCTTCATTCAATGCCTGTTCGATGTCGGCCATGGTGATTTGGACCTTCGGATTTATATCGTAGGCGCGTATTTGCGCATTGTGCTCTCCATAGACACAGCGACAATCAAACAATGAGCATCTCAGCACCGAGGTTGCCGGGATTTGCCGTCAGATTCGGAGCCCTCACTGAAACTTCACGGATCAGCCGAAATTTCCGAGAGCCAGTTTCATCTCACAAGACATGGCGACTGGGAGATCCGGCAGGCTGAACAGCTCAGAGGAGCATGCAGGGCCGGCAGTAGGCTTTAGAATGTAAGCATGGATATCCACGACACCGGTTAACGGGTGCCAATTTAATGCCGGGGTTGCGTGCGGATCACGTATAAGAAGCCCAGCTCCGATGTTCTTCAAAACATCTCATAACCCAAAGGACCAACAAACCCATCAGTATGTACCATAAATCACTATACCCGGACATTCCGGACGTCCCGGAACAAAATGTGCACAACGTCCTGTTCAATCGCCCTGACCAGCAATCGTGGAAGGACTATACTTTGCATGTGAATGCAGCGACGGGCGAACATCGTTCATATCGAGCATTTATCGAGCGAGTACGTGATGGCGGTACCGCGCTCGGAACCGCAGTTGATCAGGGCGGTCTTGGTCTCCGCCCCGAAGACGGGGAGATTGTGGGCATCCTCAGCGAGAATTGTCTGGTAAGCCGTAAACTGCTCCATGTCTGCTAAAGATTCACCGAATTTCAATCTAGGACTACATCGCGTTGCTGCACTCATGCCTAATATTGACTGTGCCATTTACGATGTTTTCCTCATATGCCACACCTTACGAGTTCAAGCACTCCGTATCGCTCGCACAGGCCACGCGCATATTTGTTAGCCCGTCATTGCTTTCACTCGCACTCTCCGCTGGACTTCCCGACGATCGTATATATATCCTTGAAGGTCGTGTGAATGGCCGAACAAGTTTCGACGACTTGGTTTCGCAAGTGCGAAGAAACTGTATACCTCGGTTACCCGTACGACAAGCCAAACGTGATACACTGGCATACCTCATGTTCTCAAGTGGGACAAGTGGTTTACCAAAAGGTATGTCTCGTCGCGTCAAGGGAAAGCAGGCTGCCCTGGGTCCGCTCACGGGGTCTCAGACCTGCGCTGCGTTTGTTCTAATTCCCGTTTGTCTGTCTAATATTCCCTCGTCTATGATGTAGCCGTCATGATATCCCACGGCAACCTCATTAACTCCCTAATGCAAATAGTGGTCATGGCCCCCGAGATAGCCAAGGTGCAACCGGTAAGTATTCCGTGCTTGCGCATCCAGTTCCACCCCCTTAATCACACCGTCCACAGCCACCGGTGTGGAATGGACCCGAGGGGTTGCAGGTGCTTTTTAACGTACTGCCTATACATCATACATACGGCCTTCACATCACTTCGCTCCGAGTGTTTCTGGTACCTACCACAATTATCATCCTGCCGAAATGGGACGTTGATGTTTATCTCGATGCCATACCGCAGTCCGTGCCCTCTGCCTGCTCTTTTTGCTTTATGCCGAGCTGACGTTCCACTAGATATCGTGTCACATCTATGTTCCTCGTACCGTCACTCGTGCATCAACTTGTGCACCACCCACGATTTGCATCTGCTGACCTCTCCACTGTGCAAGTTGTCGCAAGTGGTGCGGCGTACCTCCCAGCGCAGCTTGCTAGTGAATTCATTGCCCATATCCCTGCTGTCGAACGGATTGGTGAAGGTGTGTCTTTCTACTTTTCTGAGAGCCACAGTGACTTACACTCTATTAGGATACGGTATGTCCGAATGCGTAAGTTGCCTCCCCCTTTTCACCCCCGTCTCCCCGGCTTTCCTGCCTTTACTCATCCCACTCTGCAGACCATGTCTATCTCAACGACGCCGGCCGCTGGCATCTTTGAGGGACGCGCCAAAATTGTCCCCGGATCCGCGGGAATGCTCTTACCAGGCTTCGAAGCGCGTATTGTGCGTGAGGATGGCTCACTCGCGGGTGAAAATGAGCCTGGCGAACTGTATCTCCGTTCCGGGTGCGTTGCACTAGGGTATTGGAATAACGAGCAAGCGACCAAGAATACATTTGTCGACGGATGGCTCCGCACTGGCGATCGCTTCAGAATTGATAAGGATGAAATCCTATAGTGCGTATCCCCCCACCGCCATCCCCAGCCGTATGTTTATTCAGCCCCATAGCTTCGAGGACCGGGCAAAGGTGTGCAGATTATTGTTTGAAGGCCGCAGAACGCTCGACTTACATGCTAGCTCTACAGGATACTTTGAAAGTTTCAGGCATGCAAGTGTCGCCTGTAGAAATCGAAAACACCCTCATGGCACATCCGCATAGACTCATCAAAGACGCTAGCGTTGCCGGTGTGAGCGGCGGTCGTACATCAGACGAGCGTATTCCCCGTGCGTGGGTGGTGCTCTCACCGGCTGGCACTGCCCTTGGTGCCGCACAGGCTGCTGCTAAGCTCGAAGCATGGGTACGGGAGAGCTTGAGCAAGTACAAGTGGCTTAGGGGTGGCATTGCCGTTGTTGACCAGGTGAGCCTGGCGATGAGACCACCAGAGTCATCAAGGATACTAATGACTGCCGGTTAGATACCGAAGTCACCGAGTGGGAAGGTGTTGAGGAGAGTGCTGGTAGACGAGTATGAAGAGCAGCGGAAAGCGCTGAGAGCGAGGCTATAAGATACCAACCCGGCTCATGATATACCCAGCCATGGACATCTGAGTTACGAGCATATCTTTATTTTTTATGTACTTACGCCGAATGTTTGCCCTGTGCTAAAGTTTCCAAAATTAAATCTCCATAGCCGTTCTCAAGCCTCGAGCACAAGAGGTTTCCATTTGGGCACAATCTATGATGCGCAGTCTATTCTCGAAAACATTAGTGTACATAAGGCATAGTGGACAAAGGACTGGCACAAGTTCAACTGGACTCCTACACCCCACCACCGCTCTTCTCTACTGGGATCCTTGTCCTTTCGACCTTTGCAACCTTTCTTGACAGAGGTGCGAACGATACTTCTTTCAAGCTGCCACATATCTGGGCAAAGACGATCAGTTCAGGCACCCTCCCAGCGAGGCGATAGCATACCTCAACAAACTCATCCAGGTCAATGTCCTCACGGTCCGCGAAACCAGCTTCGTCAAACACGTAGTCATAGTCCTTGGCACGAATAGCTTCGTAACCAGGAAGAGCCCTCAGAACTTCGCGCACGTGCTGTTTTCGCAGCCTTCGCTCCTCTGCGCCGACCTCGGGAGGAGCCTGGTGATCGCGGGGACTGGTGGGCACCGCATGTCGAGCAAACAGCTCCTTCAGCGAATCGATCTCTCCTGCCTCGAACTTCGCTCGACTATATGTTACGCCAGGCTTCTTCGTCACAGCACCTCCGCTCTTCAGCAGGCTCCAAAACACATTCTCCAAACGCTCGAGCATATTGCGGGGCTCGAGCTCTGGTACAGTCGCACCGGGAGCAAGTCCCATACTTCCCAAGAACTCGACAGCACGCTCAAACTGGCGCTTCCGTTGTGCACGCGACCAATGCAGCTCCTCACCCATAATCTCGATCACGCGCGGGAGGGCGCTCAGTGCGGCTTGTGCGTTGAGGAAGGCGAGCCGCGTGCGCCGCGCGATGACGTCTACCGCAGTTTGTGCGTATTCGTGTCGCACAGCATAACGGACCTCGGCTTCAATGACTATTTGCGATAAATGTAAAGCAGACGTATAGGATAGAGTGCAAGAAAATGCGTACAAGGATAGTTCGGGCTAAGCCTCAGGCCGTGCAGAGGCCAAGTCTCGCCAGTTGGTTGGGCAAGGGAGCACACGGTCCACGCGCGATCGCCGTAGTTATCCGAGAGGTGCTTCGCTACTTCCGTTTCCAGGCCGAACTATTCCCAGACAAAGATACCGCACGTGGAATCAGCGACATCAAACTATTTCCCTACAAAGACACTCACCCTCTGAATCAAGCCAATGAACATGTTCCTGCTCCAACCATCGCTTCCCACCAACCTCAGCCGCTCCGTGACACATCCACTTTTCACCCGGTTCTCAAGCCCAAACACTTTGACAGCCTCATCAACAGTCTCCTGCGCCATCGCGCGGTACGTCGTCCACTTCCCGCCCGCAATGGTCAGCAGCCCCGACTCGCTCACATGTATCATGTGATTCCGTACGAGACCCTCCGTACTCGACGCACTTGGATTCCGCACGAGGGGCCGCAGCCCGCTCCACGCACTCAGCACATCTCCTCGGCGGACCTTGATGTCTGGAGAAAGGTAATGCCGCACCTCATCGAGCACCCAACGAATGTCGTCCTCTTGGGCCCGAGGCTCGGTCTCGACGGGTGCAGGGGAGTCTGTTGTGCCTGCGATGGTGTTTCCTTGCCAGGGGAGGAAGAAAATGACGCGTCCGTCGGAGGTGGCGGGATCGAGGAGGCCCATGGTACGTGGAGAGTAGTAGTTAGGGAGGGTAATGTGAATGCCGGCGGACGGCTGAACTATGGGTTTGTGGTCAGGATTGTCGAGAGTAAGGAGCGTGTCTGAGAAGGGACCAGTCGCGTTTATGATGCCCTATATAATAAAAGGTGATTAGAAGGTAGGGATATGTAGGAATGATGCACATACTTTAGCGCGGACGTTCCATTCTTTGCCGGTCAAGTTGTCCTTGACGCGGGCGCCATTCAGCTTATCATTGCTACCCTTTTGGAGTTCAGTGACCTCGCAGTGGTTTGCGACAATAGCTCCATGCTTAACAGCCGTCATGATGAGCGCGACGTTCATACGCGAGTCGTTATGTTGACCTAGCAAGGGAAGAGAGTTAGCTAGAGGGCCATATAATCCGAAACATCCGCACCATCGTAATAAACTACAGCCCCAACAAGACCCTCGCTTTTCAGCATAGGGAACGTCTCGAGGGCCTTTCCTTTGCTCATGAGGTATGAAGTCTCCATGTTCTCCTTTCCGGCCAACACGTCGTACATCTTACATCCGGCAAAGTAATATGGTACCTGCCAGTACCTGCAAACCAAGGTCTCAGCCTAAACTGCACGCGTAAAAAGTGCAGAGGAACAAACTTGTAGATCGGTAACATTATGGGCAGCATCGAGGATAGGTAAGGTGCAGTTTGCAGAAATATGCGTCGTTCATGCAAAGCTTCCCGCACAAGCTTGTACTGCTCATAATCGAGCTCGAACACGGCCTTTTGGAGATAGCGAACCCCTCCATGCACCAATTTGGTTGATTTTGATGATGTGCCTGCGTGGACGTTAGATATAATAGACCAACACAATACAACCCCGCTGTACAGCATTCGGCTTGAACGCGCACGCCCTTGTTCAAATGAACAGGTTCGTAATCGCAAGCGCGACGACCGTACAAGCTATGTCACCGGGGCTTCGGGCTATCGTACCTGCGCTGAAATCGTCCTTCTCAACAAGCGCAACTTTCAGCCCCCTGCTCACTGCATCGACAGCAACTCCAGCACCCGTTGCGCCTCCGCCGACAATAAGCAAATCAAACTCCTCGTCTGGGTCTATCGAAGATCTCCGAAGTGACTCGAGCATCTGTTCTCTGGACGGCGGTGTCCATGGTGGAGGCGGCCGCCTTTTCTCCTTCGTCGAGACAGGGTAAGCAGGACCAGAGTTCAAATACCAATACCCGCCGCCCGTCACGCCCAGTGTCCCAGCTGACACATACGCTAGGGTCCGCCGTGAGAACAGCAAGCGGCGTAGGGCAGACATGGTATTCGAGGGAGGCAATGCTACAGTGGAGACTGCGACTCAAAGAGTCGTGAAAGGTGGATGGAACAACTGTCAAAAGTGAGAAATCGGCTGCAGCTATTCGGCTTTTGAGGTTGGGAAGGGTGCCTTCAAAATCCCCTCACGAGCGGTCCGGAGGCAAGTTCGGACGGCGCGCTTCCGTTGCCTTTTTATGACACGGTTTTTCCACTGTGAACGGAATCAGCTCGCGCACGATCGAGAGGCTGTGAAGCACAATGTCCAGCTCAGACGAGGGCTTGGGCAAGGGATGAAATCGATAGCGAAACCTGGAATCCACCCAACTTTTTGGATCATACAAGCGTCATGCGGTCCAGATGGCGCTGGGCGGCTCAGCTACGGGACGATCCGAGCGGTCCGGTCGGGCGGGCGTGCTTCATCCCTCAAGAGCCGAGCAACTCAATCACATATTGATGGGTGTTATAAATACTATAAATCATTAACCAAACTCTACATATACTGCTACAGCATTAAATCTCATGAAACAAAATACAGTCGTGAGCCAGGAAGGCTCCAACCGTCTAGCTACGCTCTCCGCGAAGGCGACGAGCAAGAGCAAGGTCTTTGGGTTGGCTAGCGGACGCATGGTGAGCAAAGAGCCATGTGATAGAGTAGAAATGAGGTCCTTACATCGTGACACGCTTAGCGTGGATAGCAGCGAGGTTAGTGTCTTCGAAAAGCGACACGAGGTATGCCTCAGCGGCCTCTTGCAGAGCCATGACAGCAGAGGATTGGAATCGCAAATCAGTCTAGAAATAGTGACGGTTAATTAGGCTCCATGAGTCCCAGACTAGACGGCACGTACCTTGAAGTCCTGAGCGATTTCACGGACCAGACGCTGGAAAGGGAGTTTGCGGATGAGAAGCTCAGTGGACTTTTGGTAACGCCTAATCTCCCGCAGCGCGACAGTTCCAGGACGGAAACGATGAGGCTTCTTGACACCTCCCGTAGTGGTCTGTAGCAGAGTGAGTATGGCATCGCGGGTGTGTAGCGCACAATACACTTACGGTAGCTGTCTTGCGCGCGGCCTTGGCGGCGAGCTATCGTTGGGAATGCATGTCAGCGCACAGACATCGAGGACGACGGGGATAGCCAAGCCGACCTGTTTACGGGGGGCTTTGCCACCGGTGGTCTTACGGGCGGTTTGCTTAGTACGAGCCATTGCGTGTGTTTTGGGGGAAGTACTTGAAAGAAGTTGCGTAAAGAGGGACGCGGTGGTGGTTGCTGGTCAAATAGCAAGATTACAGTCAACAAAGAACGCGTTCTGTAATATATGTCTGTGAGCAGGTCACGTGAATGTGGCTGTACGCGTCTGTGGCAATTTCCGTCAGGTGTTCCAAACTTCCAGTTTGACGCGTCTTGCTTCTCGACAATGCGCCAAAGTGTGCAGTGAGGAACTGTCAGTATCGCCCCGAGGTTGTTCGTCGAGTTTCGAGATATAGTTGGCGGGACCGTCGTGCGATACAGCACAATGGCATTCCGTTTGCTACACAATTCGGCTAGCGGTCCAACTTGAAATGCATGTAGGCGGTTCTTGTCAGCCCCTGTACGGACAACAGGCGAGCGACTACGTCGTGCGCCTGCTCGTTTCTGCTGCTGCCTGGAACTCTGTATCTTGAGCAATTCAAACCATTCCGTCGGTTCCTGACGCCATGTTCATTCATGTACTTGGACGTAGTGGGGAAAATGGGTTGCCTCAGGCTAATGCACAATGCAACTTCGTCGCTGGGTCGCCCAGAGTTTGTGCTCTAGATCTCATCATCATCATCAGCACGTATCATGTCCTCTATACACTGTATATCACACTGACACGATAACTCCCAGCATGTCTCTTCCTTTTGGCTGCTTACATCCTGTGGGGCATTCCCTACACGATCAAGGTATTCAAGTCCATCAAGGCTCAACACTCAAAGGCAACCCACACAGAGACTAGCACGACAATGGAGCAGAGTTTGTTTTTATGCTACCTGTTATAGCATAATAAGCAACTCACTGCTGTTCAAGTTTAGGAGTATCGACGCTGGATCCATACCACGTTGTTTCGTCCCTCGACGATTCCATTCTCGTCAAGAAATCCCTCGTGCCGACACCGCCTGTCCCCAGTCGCGTTCTGAGACCCACAACACACGATGTATTTTACTCCCCGGGTTCCAGGCTTGAAGTCGGGCCTACGTTCCCCCGAGTTTACAACTTCGAATCGCCAGAAAAGTATCGGTCGCCTCCCCTGTCCCTACTGCGTTTGGGTTCCCATCCTCCGTCCCCTTCGCCCCGATCGAACATGCGTGGTAACTCAACGCTGCCAGTAAAGCGACAGAGTGTGCCGTTCACTGTAGGGAAATGATTCGGAAAGTAGCTCGCTTCGCGGTGTTCTTGAGGGGTACTTCCTTGACCTTTCTCTGTACGCTCAAGCCCCTTGATGAGATTTGATCCTCCCGGTGCCCCCTCTTCATTTAGACCGATTCAGGTAGTGACCAAGGCTTGGGCTCTCGGATCTTCTTCTGTGTGTAGTGTCATGAACGTTAAAACGGTTTAGCACCAGACGCAAGCGTCATTCCTGAAGGAGTTGCAGGGCAGCACGGCGAGTTCGTCGCGAACGTTCATGGAGCCAGCTGCCCATCTGCTGTCATTAATCAAGCCCATTACCGTGGCTGCCGAGCTAGGGTGTCACTCTGCGCTAGTCTGCGCTCCACTCTTGTCTCATTGATCAGGTCAGGAACACGGCAAGAAATCACGTGCTATCTACGGAATATCGGGGAATGGCTGACAAATTGTACTTCTGGGCCTGAATCGTCCAAATGTGGTGATGGATGTACCAAATGTAGATATGTTTTTTGCCCGAAGTGAAATATGAAATGCTCCACTCCGGCGTCTGCCATAATCGCCAGGGTTGAATACGGTGAATATGGAATGCAATTGGGTGTTCCACTTGGCGCTTGCTGCTCAGCTCGACTCTTATCGGGACCGGTCTATAAGTGAAACGCTTAGAACCCGCGCTTTTCGCTGTTCTCCCAGCAGCAGACTCCGCTGACCATGCCAGAGTTCTCCAACGGTGTCATCCGGTTGTTCAAGCACTATTCGAAGAGAGCGGTGGAGGGAGAGGTCTGTGTGTGTGTGCGCGACTCGTTGAAGACAGGTTAATTTTTGTAACAGGGAGGTCTGCTTACTGGGATAGACCCCTCAGCGTTTGATGTCTCGGATCCTCTGAGACTATGGATTATCCAAGTTGGCACGTAAACCAACATCTACACATTTGTTGTTGCGCTGAACATATTCTAGGTGTCATCATTATGATGGCCCAGCTATTATCTCTCGGCCTCCGTAAAATAAAGCAGCCTCGGGTCATCGCCGAAGTGCTCGGCGGTATCCTCCTAGGTCTGTTCTACGGCCTGTGCTTGAATCCTTATTTACGAAGTCTTGCAGGCCCAACGGCTTTTGGTCGTATACCGGGCTTTACAGAACACATATTCCCGCCGCAATCGTTGCCCTATCTGTCCCTCGTCGCGAACATCGGCCTTTCCCTCTTTCTATTCCTTGTGGGCCTCGAAATTGATGCATCCATTATCAAGAGGAATGCCCGCCTCTCTACTATCGTGTCCCTCGCCGGCATGGCTTTGCCTTTCGGCCTTGGCTCGGCGCTCTCTATCCCTCTTTACCACCACTTCATTGATCCAAGCGTCGTGTACACGCACTTCATGCTCTTCACCGGAGTCGCATATTCCATAACGGCGTTCCCGGTGCTCTGTCGAATCTTGACGGAACTGAAGTTACTCGATACTACCGTCGGTATCATAGTTTTGTCGGCGGGCGTTGGCAACGATGTCGTCGGATGGACCCTCCTGGCGCTCAGTGTTGCCCTCGTCAACGCCGGCTCTGGACTCACTGCTCTGTGGATTCTGCTCACCTGTGTGGCGTTCACCTTATTTTTACTGTTCCCTGTCAAACGCGTCATGCTTTGGCTAGCAAGGCTCACGGGGTCTGTGGAAAACGGACCAACTGTGTTTTTTATGACTGCAACAATGCTGCTTGTCTTTGCGTGCGCGTTTTTCACGGATATAATTGGCGTTAATGCCATCTTCGGCGAGGATTCTTTTGGTTGAAGTGAGATGTCGCAATTAACAGCACTATAGGTGCCTTTTTGGCTGGGATCATCGTCCCTCGCGAGGGCGGCCTTGCGATTTCTCTTACCGAGAAACTGGAAGACATGGTTTCCATCATCTTCCTGCCCCTAGTACGCCCTCTCTTATAACCTGCCATCGATAACTGCTGACGGCTCTCTTCCAGTACTTCACGCTATCTGGTCTAAACACGAATCTCGGCCTGCTCGACAACGGTCAGTGGAGATCGTCGCTATATGTCTGGTTAACTAACAAAAGAAACGCCTGCTAGGAATCACGTGGGCGTTCACAATAGCTATCATGACGCTTGCATTTGTAGGCAAGTTTGGTGGCTGCACTCTTGCCGCAAGGTTTTCAGGTTTTGGGTGGCGTGAAGCCAGCACCATTGGTTCGTTGATGAGCTGCAAGGGGTATGTTAACATCAGCACTTATGCTGCCATGTGCTTTTGCTGACTTGTGTTCAGTCTTGTAGAATTGATTGTACTTAACGTCGGTCTTTCTGCTGGCATCCTCTCGCAAGTGAGTAACAGCACGTATCTCATTGAGCGCCTGCATAACACGGCTCTTCACAGAGAGTGTTCTCGATGTTTGTACTCGAGGCGTTGACCTTGACGTTCATGACTACTCCGCTTGTCACTTGGCTGTATCCCCCAGAACGGCGCCTACTTGTCACCGCAGGTGGCACCATTCCCCAAAAATCCCCTGATTCGGAATCTGGCGCTACAGACTCTGAGTTTGGAGATGGAAAATCTAACGAAGGCCCTTGGAGGCATCGCTTCACAGTCGTGCTAGACAAACTCGAGCACATGCCCGGGATAATGGCCCTGACACAACTCATACATCTACCCACACCCGATTCCACCTCCGTGTCGTCGACAGAATCATCTCAATCACCATCTAGGCTGAAGAGGCAGGAGGTAGCTGTGGATGCGCTGCGCTTGATCGAGTTATCAGACCGGACATCTGCTGTCATGAAGTCCTCGGTTGCTGATACACTCATCCACACGGACCCATTACTAGGTATCTTCAGGATGTTTGGCGAGCTTAATGACCTTCCCATTTCGACCTCGCTGTCGATTGTCCCGTATGATGACCTGGCTTATAGTGTGGCAGACCATGCCAAGCGACACGGCTCACAGCTCGTTCTCCTCCCATGGCTCCCACCCTCTGCTGCATCTACGGACGCTAACGAGGTCATACCAGTTACTCCACGAGCTTCAAACGTCAACCACAATCCGTTTGAGGCGTTCTTTGGGCCGCGGTCTGGGGACAAGTCAGCGTCTGCGATTCATTCGCAGTTCGTGCGTGGTGTATTCTTGCAAGCGAAGACCGATGTCGCGCTGTTCATCGATGCGGGGCATGCTCCTGGTGATTTTCGGGCATCGGGAAGCACTCAGCACATATTCTTCCCGTTCTTTGGTGGACCGGATGACAGGCTCACGCTGGAGTTCGTCGTGCAGCTGTGTGCGAACCCAAAGATCACTGCCACCGTCCTGAGGGTCACGAAGAAAGACGTCGAGTCGCCAATTGAGAAGCCTTTGGGAGCACATCCTGGAGACGATAAAGATGATTCCGCCATCCCGAACGTTCGGGATCATGGGCTGACCGTAACTTCGGTAGGTGCCTTCTGCCATACTCCGTGTCCTAAATATCTCACGGAAGCTTTGTAGACAATTGGGTTCCCTGATACCGTCTATGGCCAGGCTACCACTCAGACGCGCCTGCAATCGGAGACCGCAGACAGTGTCTCGTGGGCCCGCTTTGCGACACCTGCAGATACCAATGATACCCCTTCTACGCTCAGAGCGGCGTTATCGCGCATCGAGTTCGCAGATCTCCATACCCCTGTCCCCTTGCATGCCATTGTCCAGCGAGCGTCATCTCTTCGAGAATCCATGACCGAGAAACGTACGCGCTTACTCATCGTTGCGGGTCGCTCGAGACGTCTGGCTGTCGAGAACCACCATCACGAACTAAAGGAGCTGATTGAGGAGCACCGGAGCGTCGGCAACGAGGTTGTGAAGAAGACGATTGGGGATGTCGCAGCTGCGTTTGTCGTCTCCGGGAATGGGACGGGGATGGTTGTTTTGCAGGCTGCGAACTTGCCTATGGATTGAGTAAGCAATTCGCGGGGAGAACTTGATGACTTTAATGACCACTGGTGATGCAACGAGGCTGGATAGAGATCGGCATACCCTTGTATCATATGTACATAATGTAGTCGCATTGTACACGCGTACTAATACTCGGTAGCTGCCACATTGATGACCTTGGAACGTTTGATTGAGCACATACACGCAACATTTCATCAAATGATGAGACGGAGCACAAAACAATGGACGAATATTATATACCTATGATACACAACCACCGATGTGTGGGGCGTGTTTGTGGAACGAGATGGAGATACACCATGTATCTGGACTCCTCAAACCAAGTAAACCATGCCAAGGGATGGAGTGCGAAGTGTGGGGGACATGAAAGCAGCAGAGAAAAATGCGTACAAAAGAAGGTTAAGATAATGACGCAGTTATCATGCCTTATTCTTCTTTTTTTCCTTGTCCTTCTTTTCCTTCTTCTCTTTCTTTTCCTTTTTCTTCGGAGGCTCCTCCTGGGTAGCGATGAATACATATATACTGGAGCAAGGCGCTAGACTTACATCATCCCCGGCCTCCTGCTTTTTTGCAGTGGCCTTGGTAGCCTTCTTCAAGGCTTTCTTCTCCTCCTTCGAAAGCTTCACCTTCTTTGTGGACTGGTCTTCCTCTTCATCAACGTCCATATCATCGCTTTTTCTTTTCTTCTTCTTGTCCTTCTTGGGGGTCACCTCGAGAAGGGGTAGTACAGGTTCAGTAGCATCGTCCATCTCCTCATCTTCGTCGCCGTCGAGTGCAAGGCTGTCGAGGACCTTGCGAATGGCGTCGGCATTCTTCGACGGCGGCTCGCCCGTAGCAAAGAAGTTCAGGCGCTCCTCGACTTGCGCGCGGAGAGCCTCGCCGAACTTGGGTGTTGGGGCGTCTGTGTATGGGGGGCATTAGATAATGAAGAAATACCAACAGCAGAATTATTTGCCTGAATAACAGTCTATCCGTGACGCGATGGAACATTTGTTCGCCAAGAATCGTGATATCCGACCCTTGTGCTTTGCATCTGCTCGACCAATAAACGATGAGTGATAAAGAAGGCCGTACTGAACACAATACATGAGCAAATTCTGTCAAGGGAAAACCAAGTATCGCTACCTTAGGAGTGTTCCCCTTTGTTTTCAATGCTCTGAATAAAGCCTTTTCGGCACCCAAGATCTGCACAGTACTAGCAGGATACTTGCTCAGATTCGTTAAGCTTCCCGCGTGGCTGATTAGCCGGGCACCTATGCGCTCGCCAAGCAAGGCAGTCAAGCTGGGCGCGACAAGATTCATTTTCTCGCTGAGATAGGAGATTAAGGATTTGCGGTAATCGGCGATTGAAATGACGCGTGCGGCAAAGGCAGAGATGTTGAGCATATCGATATCGGAGATGGATGAACCCATAGATCCCCGCGCGGCGTCGAGGATATTTTGTGCGAGGGTAGAGTCATCCTCGACGATGCTCGTCAGCTCCGGAAGCTTTTCCTCGTTCAAGGTGTCCTTGTCGCCAACGAACTGAGCCACACGTGCGTATAGATAGTTGTCGGAAACGAGTTTTATGAGCTCTGGGAAGTGATAACCGTACCACTCTCGGATGCGCATGGCGAAAAGGTTGACATCCTTGTCGAGTTGGTCAAGCAGAGCAATCGCCTGTATAATCATATTGTCGACACGGTTCACGTTGAACTTTAGCTTGGCACGTGAATATGAGTGACCCAAACCCAGCTGGGCTTTGGTAAGGTCGTTGGCTTCGAGGCCCTTGAGCAGTTTGGCAGCATGTAAGCGGATGCCACGAATGATTTCCTGCGAAGCTTCGGAGGCGTCACATTTGATGCTCAGAGCCTCCCCGATGGCAGAGGCTAGAACGGCGTCCGATACTCCAAGAACTAGGCGCGAGCCCTTGCTTGGTTTTGATAGATTCAGCTCGAGGAGTGACTTGAGGTGATCGTTCAGAAGTCCTGGAAGCCTGTTGTGAGCACACTTATCTTGCAGCACAGCGGCGGTACTTACCTTCGGAAATATCATTAATGTTTTCCAAGGCCTCAGCCGCACTTTTGAAAGGTGAGAAGCTGATGAGCGAGACCATTTTGCCGAATTTCGCGAGGTCTTTTATCGAGTCCTGGACGGCCTTTGTCCGCGAGCCGATATCCTCGTGGAGCTTGACCTCGAAGATAGCATAGCCGGACGCAGATTCGAACAGAGCGTGCGTCGCCATCGTCGCAGATTATTTTGCTGCTCGCTGTTTCCTGCGATGAGGCCAAGTGCGAAATTTTGGATCGGCTGTTGCCGAGAATGCACGATCCGTTATGGATAATGTTTCTCACGATTGAATCCAGCGCTATTGTCATAACTGGTCCTCTGACTCGGAAGGGTCACAACAGCGGCCATGCGCATACAGTCTCTCTTCCAGAACAACGTCAACATTGTGGCGAAGCACTCGACGGCATTTGGTCCAAGTATTCGCGAGTACTTATAGGCGGACGAACACCACAGCTCCGCAGACTACCACCGCGAAGCCCGGAAAGCCGCATCAAATGCACTGCTGGTGCCCTCTGGTTATGCGTCCTGGCACATCCATTGTGCGAGGCTGCAGCTGTTTCATACTACATACATTACCGGTCTTCTAGAGGAAAGTGCCCTTTTGAGGAATACTATGTTCAAGCAGCTGCGGCCATCCCGAAACGAATGTGAGTCGCATTTTAGTATTTTCAGGTTTACAGCCTCCCACATCTGCGGGAATCACGGACCCACACCTACAGTAATGAGCGATATTAACGTCCTATGCTGAGTCCGAAAGATGATGTTGCCGCTTGCTGTGGATATCTGGAAACCGGGATTTGAGCTTACAGATCCACTTCACTTCACATCCGAGCTGTTGCCCTGACGCTCTAATCTATGTATGTTGCTAATTTTGTGGCTAACTAACCCTGAACCTCTTTCAGCCTGCTCTTCTTCCATGGCTTCCCTGTCACCACCTCGCCGTTGGCCACGGATACTATTTTTGTTCACCTGGTTTGGATGTGTGTCCTTGGCTTACCTGCAGTGAAAGTCGTGGATGTCACCGCAATGTGCTGAGTACTATCATCCGGACGCCCGAAGACTCTCGAATCTTTCTCTGGGCCTCTATCAAGTCACCTGGACGATGACCTCCTGCATCTTCTCCCTTCAGACTAAGCTTTGCTATCTTCAAATACTCCTCTTATGGGCATAGAGTCGCCCGAACTTGGAGCAATTTGACCAAACCTGTTGACGCTGAAACTCAGCGATCAGAGATCAATGACACGCATCGCGGTATGTCCCATTGTGTAGAATGACTTCGGCCTCTAAGCGGCAGAGATCGTGCTCAGTACGTACACGATGGTCGTGTTCAGCACCGTGTTGCTTTGAACTAGACGACCCTGGCCACCAAAACGCCAACGTGTTCGTCATATATGTCGTCTTCTGGACTGCGATCACGAGGCTCCTGACCCCAGGGCTTTCTATCATCACGCAGCAGTATACTCTTGCGGACGCCTTGAATCCCCAGCCAAGCGGGTTTTCGGGTAATCAGATTAAATCGAACAACGGTACCGCGTCTAACGCGAACTCGGATGCACGGATCGAACCAAACCACCTTGCACTGAAGGATGACAGCCGCAGATCCCAGGAAGCAGTGCAGCACCACAGAGCGCTTCTCCATGCGGGCCGCGGACGGATTGCATACGATCTCAGAGCCTGAATAATTTCAGCGGAGCGGCCGAATGTCTTTTGCTGTAGAACCTGCTAACCGCCCAAAGAACAGGAGGTGTGGAGTAATATTCAAGTTGAGCTGATGTCACCCACACTGTGCCGGAATTTCCCCGCACAAAAGCAGATGCCAACCGTAACCGCATCGGAGCTGCGTGCTAGCACGCAGTGAAGGCAGCAGCATGCTGTGGCTTAAAGCACACGCATTCCTTGGGAAACACCTTCAGGCGTCTGATGTGCTTTTCGAGGGTCACGTGAACTAATGGCGTAATATGATTGGCTGTCGTTTGTAGGTTTTTCGACCCTTATTAGGTTCGCTGTTTACGCCCATTAGCCTCGTGTCAGACTCGAGGGAGATATATTTCCTGCCCCCATTCCTCTCTTCCAGATCGCGTCGTCTCTGGTAACTATCAGACGCAAGAGCTGACTGCGCGGGCCCGTCGCCGGTCTACGAGGCTTCGACGGTACATTGCTCGTGTATTGGCTCTTTCACCGCCAGGTACTCCGCATCTCTTTAATCAACCACCACAGATACTGAGAAGCGTCCTTTCACAATCAGCCACGCCTGACCATCCCTTAATACCTCTGTCGTCTTCCCAATTACCCTTTCTTCATCACGAGATAACCACGCTTTGGTTCTCGTACCTTCGTCACGACCACTATGTTCAAGTCCAAGGCCGCCAAAGGGAGCCCTGGTTCAGTACCAGAGACACCAAAGATACCCAAGCTTGCATTACCGGACGATATGGGAGCAGGTGCCTGCTGCTCCATGAGTAGTAGATTCGCTTCGAGGCCATCTACACCTCTCAAGCCACCTTCATCAATCAAGGCGCACCAAACGCCCTCCACGAAGGTGACTCCCCTCAAGTCAATACTGAAGGGAAAGTCTTCTCCCGTCAAAGATTGCTACGAGAGCGAAGGGGAGTTTTTGGCGTCGAAGAAGGTTGTGAGAGCCGGGCCCTACGGCGTGCCCCCACTTCTACCGCCCCACGCACATCTCGGTAAGTCTTTTGCGCTTCCTGTGGACATTTCTTACCCTATTGCGCTTACGTACGTTATCTGATCACGAGTTTTGTCGTAGGTCCTATGAAGCCTCCAGCACTGGATCTCCACTGGCAACTCCTCCCGTACCAGCCGCGAAGATCGAAACATCCTCTTCATTTCGATATCGCCTTCCCGATCGACTCGATCAAATTCAAAGATTACCCCCATCCCAACCGCCCGCTGAGTTCCACAGATCTGGACAAGCCAGCGGCTAATGAGATGATGACCAAGATGGTGATCCAGTTCGAAGCTGTCTCTGACTGGGAAGTATGCGTCAAACGGAAAGAAGGCATCCGCTGCCGCGATGTATTCGAGGCAATATACTCGACATTTAACATTCCTCTGACACCTTACGAGAAACGAACATTGATTCCTGAGGGCAACAGGGAGCTTTGCGAGGAGGCATTTCGACTGCGGTGCAATCTTGCGCCCGGTCTGACAGCTGTCGAGAAGAAGCAAGGCCTCAAGCGTGTCGATGTGCTGATGCACTGCACGCTCTTCAAGGGCCTGACACAACCGAAGTCAGGAGGAGATTGGGTGTTAAACTTGGGCAGGTCCACTTAGGAATTTCACGACATTTCACGACATTGTATCAGCCATCGCAATTGTACACTTCGGTATGTCGTCGCAGTTTGGAGGGCGACCAGGACTTGGACTCATCTCTAATATTTTCGCCCAGGACTGGATCCTTTTACTTTCGCATCTTAACCACACTCATTTCGGGATAGCTCGCACTCGCATCGCCCCCTCGTCACTCATCGATCAGCACGAAACACTGCTCCACATGCTTTCTCGCTTTCCTAAACCCCCGTCACCGGTATTTCTATACACTTTTAACATATATTTTAGCGCATTCTCTTCGCTTCTACTAGCCCACTATTGTGGCTTGTTCACATCGTGTCGCCCCCTTGGAGGGGACAATTACCTCAATTGTTGTACTAACCATTTCGTA
Organism: Leucogyrophana mollusca; assembly: GCA_021014945.1. Lineage (NCBI taxonomy): Eukaryota > Fungi > Basidiomycota > Agaricomycetes > Boletales > Leucogyrophana > Leucogyrophana mollusca. The sequence goes on along the minus strand of MU266455.1, from coordinate 2,184 downwards.
CTTCTACGGAGCCCATGATACTATTAACGGTGGTCCCGATATTAGGGACTTTTCTCTGGTACATTGGTGCATTCCCGAGTACATCCACACCCCTTTCCCCCGTGTTAACTTCGCACTCCCACTCGTGCACTCACCGTTGAACTCCCTTTTACAAATAAACAAATGGACTAGTCAGCTGAGGAAGTAAAACGCCGCGCGGTGCACCTTCCTTGCATGAGGCCTGGGGTCCGAGCCATCGGAGAGTAAAGCTAGTGGAAGACGTCCGAGGTACAACGGATTGCAAACTCTTTCCTGTCGAAGGTTCGGAGGTCTACAGCGAACGATATAGAATGGCATGGAAAAGCCCATTCAGAGATATCATGGACCAAGGGAGTGGGAGAAGAAGGCGTGCACGCAGTGACAAACAGGTGGCAGACACCCTGATTGATGATCGATGTATATTGGCCGCCAAAACAAGATCACCATCTGGACGTATCAAAGTTTTGCTTGAAGTACACCAACACGTTGGGCAAACTTGGCCTCGTGTATGCGGCAACTCCCTGTGTGTGTACCATGTAGCAGACTAGACTGATCTGAAGGGATTGAAATAAGGTAACGGAGACCAGCGCGGCAGCGTCAGTAAGCAATAAATCGTGATACGCCTTACCCCGAAAAAGCCCAGTGATTGGTGACAGACCAATGTGATGTATGCTTGATGGGAGGCAGGGCGCCTTCGCGCAAGGAGGTCCCAATACAGGACATGAAGGAACACCTCGAGGTTGATAGATAGAAACCATAGTGAGTTCCATTAAACGCGACAAACACGATGTTTGAAGAGAAGTAACGTTCTGGCACAAGGCATATGAGAAGCTGTAGTATCCGCCAATCCATTGTGGGGGAAACATCCGGGGAACGGGTTCGGGAACCCAAAGTGGCCGCGCGGTAGGATTTCCGAGCCAAACTTGTGTTTTCAGACAGGCACCTAGAGATCGTTCGGCCATTGTCAGGGTCGTTACTATTCGAGCGCTGGACCATTGGTCATGCTAAGACAGGCCAACGGGTCAGCACTCTTCGGAGAGACATTAGAATGTAGCCAGTGGGTACGCGTGCAATGCCAACCCTATCCACTGTCCGGGATTCCTGCAGCGAGGAAGAGTAGACCTGACGCGTTTTACGATGGACCGCTGCGTCTCGGACTTGTTCTGAAGAGTATAATCAGCTAGCAGTTCAATATCGAATACAAGATAATCGGAAACTAAGATGCTCACCTTCTTGTTCGACTTCAGACATTACAGTGCGTTTAAGAACGTTGTACATAGCGTCTTCAATTTGGCAGTACTGTATGTCGGACATCGAATTTAGGGTGGTGGTGATGTGTGCAAGCCAGCGCCAGCTGGGTCATGCCGCAGTGGTGCCGTAGCATCCGGATTGCTACCCACTCCTGCCACAACGTTGAAACGCACTGCAACAGAGGCCCTCAACTTTATTCTTATTCGGCATCCGACATTGACATTGCAGCGGCAAAATGAAACTAAGGAGAGGGCTGGGAAGCACTTCGCCAAGTACGGGACTCCAAGTCTGTGCGATGTCGCCTAATGCCGGCAGTGCAGTAACACGGCCAGCCTCTGAAAAACTACTCCGGTTTCATCTTGCCAAGAGTCTACCGTGGGTACAGTTCCACCTATGGGGGGAGGGTACCTCTACTCCCTTGCTGATTGAGATTTCCCCCACACACAGGTAAAGATTGGCCAGGAAAGCTCACAGAGGCTGGTCGTCGCAAGAGTTTCAGCCAGTCATAATGTCACCGCAGGAAGTGCGACCTGAACCTTGATGGGATTGATGCGCCAACAGATACGCATGGCTACACGGCCACCTGCGGTATTTGAATTCTAGATATTGTGCGAAAAGGATGTAAATGATATGTAGGGCGGTCCAGGCCTGATATCTGTGAGATAATTCAGCAATATATTATAAATTTATCTTGTAAATACACGGATGCAGATCACGGATCAATATCCCGGACAAGTTATTGCTGCTATATTTGTGACACATGGCGCCGAGGTCGCACAGGGCTCGGTGATATATTTCGGACAAATATACTGGGGATGTTGGGGCTGGTATATCTGTCATATATATGAATCACACATTGGAGCGATATATGTTCGATATCTCCTCGATATATGAATCATCTAGATACAATGTGCG
>MU266454.1:0-79712 GCA_021014945.1 Leucogyrophana mollusca | reverse complement strand
CAACGCAACGCTTTGTTCAGGACACTCCCCCCCCGCTCACGCACACTCTCCGCCCTGCTCAGTGACCCCAAAAATGTCAAGCACCTGTTCAAATATATTCACAGCACGAAACGCTTCGAGGGCACATTCGCAAACCTATTACTGCCCGAAAATGCTCGCTAGACCAGAACAGCCACCCCAAGCCCCTACGCATCATACGCATCGCTCCAGCGCTCCTGGACGCCTGCCCTCTTGCCCCCGTCCGCCTTACAATGGCGCTCACCGTTTCCCTCTTCGGAGAGGAAACCATTGCAGAGATGGTACTTAGAACACACGGACTCATGCGTAGTTACATTTGGATAGCTATTGTCTAACATAGGGCCTAGCCCCAGAGGACAATAATCAATGATTTAAAAAAAAAAAAAAAAAAAAAATGTTGTACTCTCTGTCGCACGTATGTTTACTCTTCGCTTTTATCCGATAGTTACTAGACTGGAGTGGATTGGAAGGTGGGCTGAGTGTGACACTAGACCGAGCGGGACAGTATCTGTACATACTGACACTCTTACGATGATACATGCACTGAAAAATGTCGCCTACATTTGCCTATACGCGTTTCGAGTCATGCGATTCCGGGTGTCAGCTGGTCGATTACTCAGAATACTAGCCTCTCAACAGGAAAACCGACAATGATTGAGAAAGCAATGCTGTACAACGTTTGAGAGCTGTGGTACTAATACAAAGTCCTGATAAAAAAGGATTGACGTCAGCACAGTGCGCTGGTAGTACAACTCGAGAACGACACTGACCATTGATTATTGGAGCTTCATGACAGATTAATCAACGCGGAAGGCCACAAACCCTTCATAGCCATTAGGGCCTCCGTCAATATTAGGGAATAACCAAGAATCCGTGTCGTGGTGCGACTTGGGGAAATGGTCTAATGTTGGCCTAAGTCAGTACTAGTACGGGTAGGACCGCCACGGCCGCTCCTACCAAAGGGATCGCCGCGGCAACCATCATCTAACACAGACCGCGTCGCACATTGTCAGCAAACGAGCACCTTCATGGCTACTTTGGAAATAAATATTTGAACTCACTATCATAAAGCTTTACACTGTAGGCTCCTGCATTTTGGAATGCAAGCGACTTAACGTCGTTGATTCCCTTCAGGCTAACGTTGATCTTGAAGCACCCTGTAGTATGGAAGCCCCAGGCATTGGCCCAGAAGTATTCGTGGCCAAGGCGAGTACCACAGTCGATCTCGCCGAAGACCCTCATTTCCCAAACCCGCTGGCCCTGTAGCCCAAAGGACGAGCACTTGGCGCTGACAGAGATAGCAAGTGACAGAATGGCAAAAAGGATGTTGAGGAAGGACGTCATGGTCAAATTCATAGCTCGGACCGGATCGACGAGAGATAGCGAAAGGGGGATAGGTGGCTTCAAATACCCGTGGTGAATTATCAGAGCGGGAGCTCCTTGTCTTTATAGCGCGTCGGATATCTGTCCCGACCAGGGACACCAGGTCGTCTTCACCTTGGGAAGGCTGAACGATAATTTACATGTGACTTATATCCTTCAGAATTTGACACCAGGACTTCTTTAATGCACCAACTGTCGCCCACGCACGCTTGGTGCCTGTGACTCGCGTTGTCGGGCTCGGAGAAAAGGCTGGGATTGATGATTCTGACCCACATCAGGGCGTGGTATCGGACACTAACACACCTTGAGTGGCCGCATCACATCAGGGCGAACCAGGGACGGGCCAAGCACACAATCGTGCGGAAAGCTGTTCAGTCCTAATGACAAGGGGTCAGCAGTTCTTTGTTCAACGGACCGTCTCAGCCCCAAATGACGACAAAACATTGCTTCGTTATCACGAGCTTTGTTTATGAGGGAACTGCTGCTGGATCGTCACGTCGTTCAGCTGGAAGGGCTCAGGTACATTTTATGGGCCACTTACCAGGTGGGGTAAGTTCCGAGTACATTAAATCCACGGGGTACGACCCTCCAAATTGGCCACCTTGGCTTGGACCTGATATCGACAGGTGTTTCAAGTTGTGGGGCTTTGACCGCCGGGATAAATGACTTCTTCATAGCCGTGAATTGCCCATCGTCAAAAACAAATAGCCATTGTGCGGCTGCTAGAATAGTGATAACCGAAATCTCTATGCCGATCCCAGAAAGACTCGTCAAAGCAGGGAAAGGGACGGTTCAAACCTACTTCAAATACTCACTGCGCTGAGGGTGAACGCAAAATACTGATGCCGAGAAGTATCCTCATGGCACCCTCGATGGACCAAACCGTGATCGCCAAGCAAACCGATCGGAGGGAATTCAAGGCCCTTGGCCGCCCTCGGCGAAATCTGCGAGGGGCGGCGATGCCTAAACAGACTTAAGACAGGGCTCACATGTCGTGATAGCAGGTATGATCACTAAATGAGCTGAACTGTCACGGCGATGAGTCTGCATATCATGTGAAAGGGCACTGCTTACATGCATGTCTGATTGCGGCCGCAGCAGTTTCCAGTTTGTAACCCCACTTAGCCTGTGTAAAGTCGGATTCGTTGCTTAGCGCTTAGCCCTGGAGGAGCAAACAGTAAACCTATTAGTGTTACCAACTTTCAGTCACAGGTGAGCGCGGAGCTCGAATGTGACGTCCATGAACGACCATGAACCGGTCTCATGGCGACTGGGACAGTCAGACCTATTTCGGCGTTTCAGACACTGCACATCATCGCCTTGTCCTCCAAGACACAGCCGCGTCGACGCCATCGACATCCAAAACCACAACAACTAGTCGCCATATTTAGGGCCATGTCACCCTTTATTTTATCTTGACACTTGTCCGGCATCGTGTGTTATGTGTCCTTGACCATGGGGCCAAGGCCCACATCAAGCCCTGGTACTGATGAATGATAAACGGTGGTCTCGCAATAATGGCATGGGATGGCATGGTGCGCTTGTTTGCTGCGTGGCCATTAACGCGTAATTGACAGGACTACCCACCCATTACTGGCGATCTGCCCTTGCTCGGGCTGTGTTTGTTATTCTTGACCGAGATCGTTCCCTCTATCCCACCCGATAATCGTGAAATTTGTGGCCATCGTGGCCTCACCGAGCCTCACCGTCTCTCCTGCCACCATGCCTCCCAACGGTTTGGTCAGGCTGAGCCATCGCTCGTTGTTAAGGGCCACGCTCATCAATCCGTGTTCAAGATATCCCCGCAACTCGTCATTCATAGAATGGCCAAGGAACGGCGTCTATTAGTTGTTGCCTTCGCCGCCGCTATGTCGATATGTTATCACGACCGTGTCTGGCGGATTCCTGGTAAAACAAGGACAGCTCTCGTCGCAGATATCAGTTAAGTCAGTTGGCTTAGCAGCGCCGGCGAAGATCCTCCTAATGGGAGGCTCTCGGGTGAGTGTGACTCCGTCCTCGACGACGGTATGATTGGGAGGAAAGGCAGTTCAGACGCTGAATGAAAGGTTCTGGATGATGTTTGTGTACACACGGGCTTAAAACGGACACGATTCAATGAAGTGCGAAACATACGGATTTGTGGTGTACTGACTTCGGAGCGAGGGGCCAAATGGAACGGGTTTATGGTGAGCTCTCAGCTGCATTCTAAACAGTTACTTCCGAAGGGCTAACGGTTAACACCTTCCAACTCCCCGTGTTGTTGAAACATTCTCAGATGCTCCATGTAGACCTGGCGATCGGTCGACTGCGGATGATGAGCAGCTCTCACAGCACCTAGAACGCGAAGACAAGCTCGGTTCTCAAACTCAGAGTCACGGCGTGATTGCGACTGTTGGTCGGTGTATTCGATCTCATTCAAATGTATATATGTTTGCAAAACGAAGCGCCAAGAGGCTCGTTACTTCTACCTGAGTGTAGAAAATACACCCACTTGACTGTGAAGGTAACAGCCAGTTCGACGACGCCTACAGAGTCTGTTTACACTTCTTGCGCTGCCTGACTACGGGACCGAATGGAAACAGTCGGCGATGACATCTCTATTCCAATCGGCCGTCTGTGGTGGTGTCCGATACCAACACCATGGATATGGTATTGTTCGCCCACAAGTTCTTTGACTGCAACCATAAGTCGATCAAGGCGTGTAACGATTCCAAAGGTAGTCGAGACACCAACGCAGAACACGCTGGAAGCGTCGGAAGAATAAGTTCGAGGAACGTACAAGTGGTCACGGGCCACTTACAGATACTGAATGTTTTCGAGTGTCTCCAGTGTCAAGGTCCTGGGTAGTCCATAGTCGTCTTCTGACTCCTCATGCACAATATTCAGCCCGTGGTACCGCAGCATGAAGCGGTCGAGTAGCGGGCACGGTGTTATTTGTGGCAAGGGATTGCCTGTCCGAAGAGAAGTAGATACCATGCCTACATTCCTATGAAGAATGACTCTGGGAGCGAAGAGCAACAGAGCTTACTGATTACTGCCAATACATCACCTTGGAAGTCGGAATCTAGCATGCGGGTCCTTCGTAAAAATGCCTGGGACCATGAGGGATCAAGGTGCTCGACCACTGACATCAGGTGGGAGAGGAGATATGCAATTTCGCTGAAGAAGGATGAGTCCCGCATAGTTAAGAAGTGCTTGCCACTCACAGTTGAATCTCTAGAATTTTTTGGTATCGTTCTGCTGGCCATTTTCCTCTGAGCGAAAACTAGAAGGACCCGCGCCTTATTAGTGAACCGCGGATCCTACACAGAAAGAAAGGACACCGCACCTCATAAATAACGTTCGTCTTCAGCACGATTGAACGATTGAGCTTGCTCCGGATCGCGAGGAGACTTTGGACGATCTGCTGTGTATCGGCATCCCTGTGCGTATTCGCAAAGGAAACTACGGAGCAGTAGATCGCGCCGATCTCTGCTGAAGTAGTGGCAAGCGTGCGACGTTGATAAGAACGAATCGTGGTGGACGGCGGGAAGTAGGAGAATATCCTAGAATAACGAGAAGTATTAGCACAGACCGTGACGCACAATCAGACATGGAATGATTACCCAGCAGCAGTCACCCCAATGGTCACAAGGACAAATCGCCTCTGGTTGAGAGGTGAGGATCGTACCTTACGCTACGGCAAAGTCACGTACCCAGGCGACGTCAATACCCCATCCAGGCGACGACGGGGTCACCAGATGAGTGTCTTGGTAAGAGTATCCGATGACCTATGACAGGTGGTGTAAACACGGACGTTGCGGGTCTGTACCAATCAAACTCGCCAAGGCAGACGTTACAAAGAAAATGAGGTTTGTCATTGGTGGAACAGGCCAATACAGACGCGCGAAGAAGAAGAAAGGGAAACACACGGCACACACAGCAGCCAAGCCATATGCATTTCCCCGTCCGGAACCTGTCGAGATATACCTGTCGGCATATCAGAGACGGTAAGCATCAAGTGATGCAAAGTGGTGAGCGCGAGAGGCAAGAGAGATACAGACGTACCACATGATAATCCCTACAATGCCACCCCCAAATGTGCTGGTGATACGCGCGACGAGCCCGAAGGTAGTATCTCCTCGAAACCTGGCGATCGTCAGCTGACCCATAAACCTTATCCGCGAACACCAGCCAAAGTCAGAACATAGCCCAACAAGAACTGCGAGATGACCTTACACAGCCCAAACGAACTTGTTTTCTAAAATGTGTTAGAATGAGAAAAGGAAAGCGCTTATACACAATGAATACTCACTGTATGCATATGCCGCTGAGGACTTCAAAAAAGAGGGCAAACATAACACCACTGGGGCCAAGTTAGCGGTGACACACCTCCAGCATCGGAAGACGGACCAGTAAGCGCCCCCGCCTTCAGCGCGTAAAGAGTGTTCCCCCCACTCAAAGAGACGAACAGACGGTAGATAGAGTTAGTCGCAACCTCCAAAACATTGCGTGGCGGAAGCGCGTCAGGGTCTCGACGAACGGCCTTTCCAAGGTCGGTCATCCACTCTGGATCCATGCCTGGGATCAATTCTGAATAACAGAAAGAATACGGACATGAGTTGGTGCCAACTGTAACAGGATCAGCGATGAAGCATGCGGACCTGGATTCTCGTCGTCGTCTCGTTCTAGAATCTCTGATGCTTCCCAGGGGTTCCACGAAATGAGCTTAGCAAAAGACTGAGACAGAGTTGGTGCCCATAATCGTGGTTGGGGCCGAGCCTTCTCAAGTCGTATGATTTCAGCTAACTAACAGGAATCTGGTTAGCGTTTTGTGATATCATCTGAAGAAGGTTGATGGCTCACCATATCTTGCAGCAGTTTCGAAAATTCCATTAGGTGATACTGGTAGACGTAGCAATGAAAAAGATAGCGGTGAGGCGGAACCTCGTCCTCTCCTTTTGTTGATGTTTGGTCATCCTCAGTATCGAATATTGGCCGATACGGATCGAGGACCGCGTGTCTAGGTACGTCATCAGGTATTCAAAACACAGCGCAGAACGTAGGAAACTCACCGTTTATTATTTCGGAATTCGTCGAGGGCTCGCGAGAGCTCCTCGTACAACTTTTCGTACTTCTTCATCACGTCCTGCCTCGTGGCGTCCTTGTGTTGGGTATCCTTCCAAAAGCTCCAGCGATGATCTCGACAGCGCCCAAGCCAATCCTGCGCTCCCTGTAGCCCAGTTTCGCAGGAAGCCAGTAGTTCTTGGCAACTGGTACCCAGAAGCTCCGTCGCACTAGCCATAAATCTCTCAGATTCTGGATGGGACATGTGGGTCGCTTCAAGGTTCAGATACCGCTGTGATTCAAACACCCCGACTGCAAACTCCGTTTTCGGGGTGCGCGATAGTGCGAGGTGGAGTAAAGAGCTATGCAGGAGGTTGTGGTGAGAATGGTGAGAATGGGAATGGCGGTACGGTTTATGATGGGAACGATGATGGTGGACGTGGAGGTCTGCGTGATGAGAGCGAGCACGAACTCTGCTGTGGTGGCGCTCGTGACGAGATTCGTGACTAAGCCCATGTGAGTTCGCCTGTATCTCGTTTGGAATGGTGGGAGAGGAGTGATCCGGAGATGGGGGCCTCGACTGTGTCGGTGTTGCCGTTGTTGGCGTTGGCGGCCTCGATGTCGCAGGCGTAACCGGGAATCTCTCCCGAGTAGGGTCGATTAAGGTATAGTACACGCCCATTCCATTTGCACGCACAGTGAGTCTCCGCACTAATTTGTGTATCTCCGCGTAATCTGTGGGCGCAAACCGACTGTATATAATGTCGAGTTTCAACAGTCGTGCCGCGGCAGCGAGGGGAGCAAGGGCGGCTTCTGCTTTATCGACGGAGCTAGTGATTAGCGATGGCGAGAAATCAGCAGAGTTAATGGGCATTTGTAGGTGGGTCCGGTGGTGTTGAATCGCAATAGCCAGGGGTACTATAACACTTTGGAGACGGGAGGTAAATAGGGCCGATGTGGACGAGGGAAATACAACAGCTGAAAGGATAAGTGCTATGGCCGAATGAAATGCGAGGGGAATGACAACGATTTTGCCAATCTGAAACGGCGTCAGCGACCAGACGGGCAACGATATGCTTTTACCGGGTGCTCACAGTGTAATAAGCATAGGGAAACAACGCGGCAGTCGTGAGCGAGATATCTGCAAGAGAATGTGAGGCATAATCCTCCCAAAAGCGGTTCGTATAAGTTCACCGATACATATACATCCAAATACACAGGCAAATAGATATGGTCCAGGGCCTTGACGAGCCTTGACGAACAAGAAGAATGCGCTGCCTAGGAATATGAAAACGGCCATAATAACAGTCGGCTACAGTAATTCTCAGTATATACTAGTAATTATGATTTTGAAACTCACTCCAGCTTCAATGTATTCCCCAGCGATGATACTGGTTAGGCTGGCGGTTGAGATATTTTGTTTCCGTGCAAGATCTGCAAGTTTTAGTGCTAAGCAGCTCCAACTGAGAACAGTCAACAACCACTCGTGTATCCGCATGCAGGATATGACTTACGCCCATCCAAGGCAGACGAATGTCAGTATCGCGAGTTCCCGTTCGAGAACAGCGATAAATGGATCACTGGGCGGGGAAAGGAAAGATGCTATACATCGATAAAATCAAAAGGGGGAACATAACAGAGTGGTTTGGGGCAGTACCGATGATGATAAGGAAGCTCGCCTGGAAGTTCGATAGATGCAATCAGCTGGGCAACCTTAAAAGGGTCAAAAGGAGCTCGCCTGTCCCATCATATTCTCCGTGCGCGGAATTACGAATAACACAACAGCTACCCAAGCAGCTAAGGCGCTTCGAATGACTGGTTTCCATTTGGACCACGTCGAGTTGGCAGGGATCCACTGCAAGCTTGTCGGGACCTTTCGCATGTGGGAGGTAGTTCGGGTCCCTTGGGCAGATACTGAGGATAAGCCATTCGGTTCTTTACCCCTCTCACTCTGATCTTCCTTCTCCGCGTCGTCGCCTGGGGCTGGAGAGCTTTCGTGAGTAGATGGCGCCGGGGTGCTTTGCGCACCCAAGTTTCGTTTCGCCGAACCTCCACTGCCAATCTGCTCAGATGGACCCGAGCGAATTCTAACCGTCAGATGTGGTGGCCTGGAGTTCCTCGCAGACTCTTCGCCTTTCGATGCTTCTGGAGGCATTCCGAGCGCTGGAAGAGGGCAGATATCGCAAAGATAGCGGAGAGCAAAGATTTTCCATGCAATTACATAAGCAATTGACGTCACAGAGTCAGTTTTCTTATTTAAGCACTAAGTGCTTAGCAGCTTATGCAATTAAACCACACCAGACCACAGTGCCACACCCCACCGCAAACAACAAATTGTCAGTCCAAAATCACATTTTCGAATTTGTCAGTGTGGACAGATTGTCCTCACCAACCTCAGCCCGGGCCTAACGGTAACGCATGCATTACAGTGCAAAGGATTGAGGTCAGGAGGGTCGAATAAATGTTGCGACAGTATACACTAACAATGCATTGAACAGGTGGTGAACGGCAACTTTACGAGAGAGCAAAGATCGAGCGTTTGGGTGGGTGGCTTCCGTTCAATGTATCGAACCTTGGCAGTAGCAAGAAAACGGCAACGACGGGAGCTTTTCAATCTTCTAAAAGCGAGTCTGGGATGGTAAAATGCGAAAAGTCGACAAGCGAAGGCTCGAGGAAGCTACGCGCAAATTCCTCTTCGATATCTGACCAATTGATCTCGGGAGACTCATGGAGCTTGTAACCAACGAAATCAGGGAAGCGATAGAGGAATGGAATATCGGAGAGCCCAGAACCAGCGTCGAAGTCCTGACCAAAATCGACAGGTATGAATGTGGGGAACGTTTCATCGGATGTAGCCAGGGTCTTAATGGAGGTTGGGAGTGGTATGTCGATATCTGTAGGATATGTGTACCATAAGATACGAAACTAAAGGCTGTCCGCACGCGTATATCTTTCGCACGGTGGCGAGCGGTCTCACCTATCTCGCCCCTACAAAGTTCACAGGTAAAGTTTGAGTCGGAGGTTGGTCTGTCAGGCTCGCCATAGCCGCAAAAGGGGTGAATAATGTCCGTGACGGGCGTGCATTCGTATTCTTCGGGGCCACAGGCCACTCCCGGGGGCAACCTGAAGGGAATTTGAGCATATATAAAGGTATCGAGCACAGGCTTGGCAGGAACAAGGATAGGTTGACTTCGCACCCGTCACGCGAGATTCCTTGTAGACTGTGATCAATAGAGGCACCGATGCTTGGAGAACGTCGAGATGCGTCGAGGATTAGCTGATATGGAGGTTCCGGGGTCACAGAGCGGGTATATGCGCCGGATCCAGGCGCAGGTGAGCTGTCGTACAGGTCTATCAGTGTCGACGAGGAGGCATCCAGGTCGAAGCGGTCCAATACATCGTCAGAAAGGGTGCACACGTCCACATCGCCATCAGCTGGTGGGGACAGTAATTCCCTCTTCACGCCCAAGTCCACCTCCGGCGTTGTGCAGCGTTTCTCCAGCCCGAGTTCGTAGGTCTCGTCGGATACCTCTAGACCCGCCTTTTTTGCTTTTCCTTTACGCCTCAAGAACCAGTTGTGGACGTTTCTCGCGTTCACACCGCGTGATGCGGCCCACGCTCCTCGAGACGTGCGGGAAGGGGTACGTTTGTCTGCCTCCCAGATAGACCGTAATTCAGCCAGGTTAGAAGAGGTGAGACAACCGATGGGTTTCGGGAGGGAGTTGACAAGTTTCGATTCGTTTTTGATCGCGTAGTATGCTGGATGGAGGTTGTTTTTGGCTGGTAGGGCAGAACGGAGTTTGTTTCTGATGCTGCCGTTCGTCGTCGTAGGCTTGTTTTCTCCGCATGCCACGTTTCGGTCCTTCGCAAGTGCCATTTACTTCAATGTGTCGGTGGAAGTGCTTTGGACCTTGATGGTGTCGTTGAATGAAAGTAAACGGGCCAAGAGCGACTGTGAACCTAACCCGACAGTATGGTTCCGGCTTTGTCCTTGAGCCGACAGCTGTTCACGTGCCAGACCACCACCGTTAACGTCACGGTCTCCCTGTCCACGCTACTATCAGCTGTCTCAAGATTTTTTCATCATTTCTTCTCCTCGTATATATCCCTGCTTACTAGTCGGGCTGGGTGTCGGGAATTACCTAGCGGCCGCACTATCGTCATGCAAAAGTGCCCATGGGGAAATTCGACTCGACGTCCGGCGACCCGAAAGCCCGCCAGCATGGCGGCAACTCGACAGTTTCACAATCAGTCGTCTCGTCCTCGGACACCCAACATTGCCATGCGGCTCTGAACTCAGGTTCTCCCGAATTTTCCCACTTGAGGACCCCCGCGCGATGCTGAGATAAGGAGCAATGGTCCTGTTGGCGTTTGATCGGTGGATTTTCGTGGTCTATTTGCGCTTGGTGTGCTTTGTATTCCAACCTCCAATTGCTACAACTCAGCTGCACTACATGTCCTGAGGAAAAGGGGTGATCAATGCGCGCTAGGCCAGTACCATCTCCACACAAATATTGATGGTGTTCCATGGACCCAGGCTGGCAATTTATGCAATGCAATGCGAGCGCAAAGAAAGGATACTGTGTTACCGGTACACCGTCCAGGAGGGCTTTCCTGATATCCGGATCTGTCCAAGCAACTTAGTTGCACTTTCTGCGGAAACTGGCGCTTCCCTGCCTTTTGATTTGGTCAAGGATAACTTCTATACTTCCAGACCCATAAATCCATCCCAGGTTAGCATTCCTCCTATTTTTGACGCTGGGATAAATAAAGAGCTATTTTCTCGATGGCTCTAACTAACGCTTCGTATCATTATCGTACACTCCGAACAGCCCAGGTCAGCACGTCCACGAGGCTCACGAGCTCACGTGGTTAATGGAATATTCGAACATTCTCACTGGCGAGTCGAGACCGCTACCCGCCTCGAAAGATAAGGCTCGGTTGGTCTGCTGTTTTTTATCCCAACCTAATGCAGAATGACTTCTTCTGGTACCATTACATGGGAGGTGTCAGCAGATCATAGTCCTGACGCTAATTTAGGTACCTGCTTATCGCCCCACCTGCTCCCGGTACTGAGCCCACGCCTTCTTGAAGCCAGCGATACCATTTATTACCTCGTCCTTGTCGACCGCCTTTTCTTACAGACCTTTAGCACTGTACCTGATTTCCCTAGATGCCCAGCCTTACTCTTCCCGATTGCGCGCACTACGTTCCACCTCCGGCGACTCAAGAGGACCGTAAGTTGACCCTTCTGAGCTTGTTTTATCTTTTTCTGAGCATGCGCAGTGGAATTTGCGGAGCTCGCGATCATTGACCTGTCGAAGGCCCACACACCTGAAGGAAGGGCCGAACTCTATCCTCAACTGCGGGACGCTCTCCGCACGAATGGCTTCGTGTATGCCATCAATCATGGATACACCCAGTCCCAAGTACTGCAGCTCCATGCCTTCATGCTCTCTGTGCTTATCACTATGTCGTATGTCAGAGAGACAGAGTGTTTGACATTGCGGACGTCCCCTTCACTATGGTCCCTCCAGAGGAGATGAAAACTTATACTGCTAACATCGAGAAAGTGGGCTACTACGCAGGTTACAAGGCCCGACAGTACTGGGTAAGATAGACGACACGAGGGGTCATGACGTTGCTCACAGATGATGGCAGAAAGTTGACACGGAGAACCAAGTTCTCGACCAGATCGAGCACTATGGGTGTACGCCGCCCTTCACCCTTGTATGGCAAGGGCGTGAGCTCACCTGTGTAAATATCTTTTAGTAAACCGAAACGTCACCAAGCGACCTCACCCACAGGCATTGCGGCCTTTCCTCCCGGAACTCGATGCATTCGCCAGGCATAATCATCTTAACATTCTCCACCCGATTTTAAGGCAAGTATTAGTGGTCAAACTTTGGTGCTCATAGTTGCTTACCTACGCGTCGTCATAGGCTTATTGCTCTGAGTCTTGAGCTACCCGAAGATACCCTCGTCGATAAACATACCTTCGAGCGGGCTGGAGAGACCTCGGGTATGTTCGCCTTTCTTATATTGTTGATGTAAACCATCCAACCGTTTCCCCTGTGCAGTCAGGTTCATGAAATAGTGAGCCTATTTGTGCGTCATCTCAGGCATACTCACGTCCCTCCAGCTACCAGCGTACCAAAGAGGAAGAAGAAAAGTCGAAGAATGTTTGGCTGAAAGGCCATACCGGTATGTTGTTCATATCATCAACCTGGATGATGCTCCTTCTAACATTCTGATTAGATATCGGAAGTGTCACTATCTTGTGGAGTCAACCCGTCGGAGGGCTGCAGATTCTATCTCCAGATGGCAAATGGCGATGGGTCCGCCACTTGGATAACGCCCTGGTAAGACTACATCCATTTTGTACAGAAATTCATGTAACGATTCTGATCTAGGTCATCAATACGGGAGACATGATGGAGTTCTTCTCAGGGGGGTCAGTTCCGTATCGTCTCGTTCTAGATCGATTGATAGTAATCGCTCACATCATGCTCAAATAGCTTCTACAAGCCCACTATTCACCGTGTTGTTCAACCTCCCGAGGATCAACGCGCTTACAACCGTCTCGGCGTGTTCTACTTTACCATGCCAGACGACGACGTTCGCCTTCTTCCTTGTGCAGAAAGTCCTGTGTTACAGAGGGTAGGCATCCAGCGTCGCTGCGCCGACGATGAGGCGCCCCTGTCTGAGGTTTGGAGGAGGAGTAGAACCACGAAGTATGGTCGGTCTGATTTGAAGCAAGGAGCAGAGAAGAATACTGAGGAAGAGGTCATTGAAGGCATTGTGGTGAAGCATTACAACTGATTCGATACCAATCCATATGTATCAATATGTAAACCCTACCACGGCCCATTGTCCAATCTTAGATGCTCGATACTCGACGTACTGTACCACACGCCTTGCGTCCTACATCTCCCTTGAGCTGTCGACAAAAGCATGACCAGGGATAGCACGTGCACAAGGAGCTGTCTCTTTATTGGGGTCATTGGAGAGCTACAGAGCTCTCGGGAGCGGTCCAAACCCCCGGGGCCCATTAATAATTATTGGATGGACGCGGAGAGAAAAAACATACATAAGACAGGAAGTGCAATATTACAAAGTACATCAATGACATCCGTACGGAGATCGCACAGCAGCCCGTTACATTATCGGTATCGATAGATGGCCCTAATCTTCCTACATTCGTATTGTTGCATCATCGTGGATTGGATTTCAAGTTCTGCACACCCCCTGCTGGGGTAGTGGTTTGACCTGAGGGGCCACGGGTGCTTTCACCGCTGGCGGTTGCTCGTCTATTTGGGATATTTTCGACCATGCTGGCAAAGCCACCACTTTGGCGCGGTCGATTATCTCGCCTTGCTTTGCGCGCACTGTCGCCTGAAGCTGTGCGCCGTGACGGGAAAGGCGGGAGAGGAAAATGGCGAGCTGGAAAGTCTGCAGTGGATCCTGGAGGTCATATTGTCGAACGTTGCGCTCCATGATGAAAGTTTTCTAGGCAGGCCGCAATTCATCAGCTGGTTACGCTATTTCTGAGTAAGTACGCACCTGTCCATTGGACCAGGCGAGCCAAAGAACACCTTTGGTACCAGACACAACAAGACCGAAAATAGGCTGATTCGTGATCCCAATGGCCTCGAGGAACTTGAGGGAGGAAACGCAGTAGATTCGGGTTTGATTCATGGACTGGAAGACGGTGCTTGCGGACTTCTTCTTGTACTCTGCAACAAGCACGGGTAACAAGAGATCTTGGTCGTGCTTTCCTTGGGGGCGCCGTCCCATCCTCCCACCTTGCGCTTGTTTAGGTGTAGGTGACGAGACCAAAGGACTTGGGTTGACAGAGAAACTATTCTCTAGATAGTTCTCCCTAAGCTCTTCGGACCCCGCCAACTTGCCCTCGAATTCAAGCGGCTTAGATGGCGGTTGGAGATACTGGGATTTAATCTTCACAAATGTCGGCCTGTCAGTACCCGGTGATTGATGGGGCTCTGGATCTTCGTCTGTTTCCTCCAACTCCTCTTCAAACCCGGGATGTCGAACTAAAGCGAATCGATGCAAAAATTTGACCTTTTTAACCCTGGAGGGCAGAGAAGATCGTATCAGTGAGGCTAGATTTTGGCAAGGTGCCACGAGGATCGCATCGCATCTGCCGGTTACTGGCTCCTTCAATGAGTGATGCTGGACAGACAGATGTAAAGCCTTTGAATCCGCTGAGCGATTGGTAACATTGACATGAAAAAGGTGGGCTTGCGAGGAGGCGAAGGATGCCTGGTTCATCGCCTCCCAAAGGGTAGTGTTGCGCTTAAATTCGCGAGCCGCCGCTGCATACGCAGCGTTACAATGGACCATGTATTCAGTCATGAGGTCCATCTGGCCCTCGGAGAAGCCGGGGAAGTCGTCAACTGCAGGATTCCGAGGACAATTCAGCGTCCGCTCGAGCCTATATGTATTGGTAAGGATCAGGGATTTGTTCTCAGAGGTAGGTACAAAACGCACAGAACATCGAAAAAGTTGTTATAGTTGTGTTTTATTTGCAACATATAAAAACGCGTGAATAGCACGTCCCAGGGATTGCGCCTTTCGGCCTCGTTGGCGCTGCGATCGTTGGAGGCAGCTTCACGAGAGTACGCGCAGTGGGTTACGCCGAGAAGTGCCGATAGCCTATTCGAGATAAAATCGGTGTCGTCGTCACCAGGGGATCCAGAAATGCTGTTTCTATTCAACAGATACCCTCCGAACAAATTGGTTCGATAGGTCTCCATGTCCTTGTCCACCGCAGGAAGTTCTTTCTGAGAGAAAGATAAGAGGCACCCGCTGCAGAATATAAATCACACATACCTCAGACTTCCATGAGTCCGGCCAGGAAAAGGCTGTCATCTCATCGTAAAAGGCTATTTTTTCATTAATGTCTTTCTCCTCGGCAGTCTCCCCGGGAAGCTTGATCCGCCCAACTGTGAAAGCGCCACGTTCGAAAAGCCAATTCGAAATGGAGAGGTCACTGTCAAGCCCAGAATCGGTCAAACTCGCAAAGCTGCAGTCAAGGGTTATCGTCATTCACATCAAATCTTCAATATTACTATCACGCACACTGAATTAGCGAGGCGAGTTGTTCCGGTGGCGCTGGAACGAGATAGGGATCGTGCACGAGCTTGCGGCTTGGGTTCTTCCTGCGTGCGCGGTTTACTCAGGGAATTGGTCTTCTTAGATTGGGAGGATGAACCCCCGCGGGAGCTCCTACCCATCGAATCGACCGCAATCAATAACTCTCCAGCATTCAGAGCAGAGAATCTTACTGTCTTCCTCTCGAGCTCGTTTCCGAAGGCTCAACCGGAAGTTGGAGCTGACTGAAAAGGTGTTAGCCACTTGCAACTGGTTGGTGCACTTGTGACTGACGATTTCGACACTTGACGCGTGGACCTGCGAGTGGTTTCGGGCATGCTCTCTCGGATCTTGCCTTCGTTCGGGAAAAGTGCGCGTTCGTCCTCCTCTTCAACAATGCTCAAATCTCTGACATCCATTCCTTCAGCGAAATACGTTGGAAGCACAGATGCCGAGTGTGTTGGAGACGGCGTATGAAGCGAAGCTGAAGACGATGCTGAATTCTCGCTGTGGAGATATCATGATTTGGATACTCCGACATCGATAAAGCGGAGAAATCTACCTGGCACTAGTTTGCACGAGGACATCGTGGGTCCAGCGAGCCACTCGCTCGGTAGATTGTCCTCTGACTCGGGTTTTGAAGTCGACTAAATCAGATCTCCACAATAAGGGAGGGCACGAGTTCGCATATTCTATCGATGTGGCGTCAACAATCGCTTGGAAGTGGTGGCGTAACCCCAAAATGAATTGAGCGAATGAAAATGCGCCCATGGGATGAGTTAGGTCAAAGATGCCCAACGAGGGGTCTGAATACCCGGTATCGACACCCCAAGCTAGATGGTCGATGGGCTGGTGCATACGTGAGATGATAAAACACTGGAGGACAGTCGTGCCATACCAACTCATCTTCATCTTTCTCGTGGTGTGAAGAGTCAAGCCACCCGAAGACGACTTTGACGGCCGTACCACCGTTCAAGACCTCGACACCAACCACCGGCTCCTGGATACCCCACACGCGCCGCTGATACAGCGTGCTACGAATCAGGGGCACTATGGTATCCGAGTCCGCCACCAACAACACGGGAAGGACTGCACAAAAGCGTCGACCTCTGCCGGGGAGCATATGAGCTTGGAAGGGAAGGTCTATCGAATCTGCTGAGGACGCCGAATCGTCATCCTTTGTCGACACGCTCTCGATATCCATGTAACCGTGACTGTGGGCGTCCGAGGGTAGCGGGGGATCCACGACGTGCGAGACGAGGAGTGTGGCAACGGCATCAGGCTGCCCTTGCTCAAGGGGTGAACCGTCCTGAGCACGCGGGAGGATAAACGGGGCATCCTCGCTGAGAACACAGCGCTTCAGTATGCAGTTCAGCGTGTCGTGAGCCCACTTACAGTAGCAAGAAATCATCAGAAAATGCGAGAGCGAGGGTTTCTACGAACTGCAACCAGAGTGAAGTAATTGACCTGCTGTGACAGCGTTCCGGACGTTGAACAAGGACACGCAGATCGGCCACAGTCGAAAGGACCAAGTGGAAATAGCTTTTGACCGTACGCGACTTGGACGGCCACGGTTCATCATCGGACGCGCTGAGAGGTCTTTGGGGGACTCCACCAAGGAGCGCCATTAATTCGCACTCCTCGTCCGAGGCTGGAGGATAAGGTCCAGTAAATAGCCATGCGGGAAGAGGATATGACAGTAGTTTGGCCACGTCCTTCACACTGTCCGGCCAATCAGTGGAAAAGCCCGCACGATGTATCACAGTCATTCGAAGTAGAAGAACAAACGCGAAAATAGGATTCAAGTGCAAAACATTAGTTCACGACGTGTTGATTTACATACATTATTGGGTCCATAAACCCAAACCTGGCATGTTCGGCAAACACCAAACCAGACCAAACCAAGCGTGTATGGACCACTTTAAGTTGTACTACCAGCCCGGGCTTCAATGAACGACTGTTTGATCATACGACTATGCAACCCTCACCTCGTCTTTTCGTTCTGGTTATTTATGACTCGGTGAGTGAAGCATTTAGTTATCAATGGGCGCTGGTAATTGGGCTCAAACTTGACCTTCAACCTTTTCCGACTGATATCCAGAAATATCATCCCCTATTCACAGTCCAGGTAATCTAAGTGGCTGTTTGCGTTCCATCGAAGATGATGGGGGCCACAAGTCTCATTTCCACGGATCGTGCGCCCGAGGAGGACGATACTGTGTTAATTTAGGATGTCAGTAGCCTGAGGTCAGACTTCGACAACGCCTCCTTCTTCGAGCGCTCACTCACCACCTTATCTCACTGGCTCCGTAGCCATTCCATCGCCTTGGAGTCCTTTCTGAATCTTGCCACTGGCCAACCAGCGTTGGACTGCGAACCCAGAGTGCACAAAACTCTGCGCCTCGGTGAAAGCCTCGGCTTGCAGCAGTGCTAATATTTTACTTGGACTACCAGATTGATACCTGAGGAGAAATGGCTCCTCGACGGTGATCTCACGAGAACCAACGTTATCATCTACGTCTGCATCTACATCTCGAATGCGATACTATTTTAGCCTTTATCTGCAAATTTATTCGTGACCTCGTGATAATGGTGCGCATGAAGGTGGTCGGGCCCCACCCCTTTATAATCGACTTCTTTCTGAACTAATCCCCCATTCGACATCTATCGATCCAACTACGAACTTGTCACACCTTCCTGATATGCCCAGCATATCTCTCCCCTACTGTCCACGTTACGTTCCTCCCCCTCCGACTCAAGAAAACTGTGCGTGTACCCGTCCGCATTTTTTGTGCTCAGCGCCTGAAGATCTTTCATGTTACAAGTGGATTTCGCTGACCTTGCTGTTATTGACCTTGCAAGGGCTCTGACTCGTTACCCACCCCGGTACCAATTTTTGGATAAAAACGAAGAGAAAACATACAAACGACAGAGAGTACAATATTACAGAGTACATCGACGACAAAATCCGTACAGAGATCGCACAATAGCCCGTTATATTGGTATTGATAGATGGTCCTAATCCTCCCACGTTCGTTATGTTGCATCATCGTGGGTCTGATTTCAAGTTCTGTTCCTTCCCTGCTAGAGCGGTGGTTTGGCCCGGGTCCACGACCGCTTTTACCACTGGCGATTGCTCGTCTATCTGGGATATTTTCGACCATGCTGGTAAAGTCATCTCTTTGGCGCGGTCAATTATTTCGCCTTGCTTCGCGCGGACTATAGCCTGAAGCTGTGCGCCATGACGAGAAAGGCGGGAGAGAAAAATGGCGAGCTGTAAAGTCTGCAATGGGTCCTGGAGGTCATACTGTCGAACGTTGCGCTCCATGATGAAAGTTTTCTAGGCAGGTCGGATTCAGCACCTGTCTACGCCATTAATGAGTGGCTACGCACCTGTCCATTCGACCAGGCGAGCCAAAGGACACCTTGTGTACCACATACCACGAGACCGAAAACCGGTTGATTCGTGACTCCTATAGCCTCTAGGAACTTCAGGGAAGAGACGCAGTAAATTCGAGTTTGATTCATGGACTGGAAGACGCTGCTCGCGGATTTCTTCTTGTATTCTGCAACAAGCACAGGTAACAAGAGATCCAGGTCATGGTTCCTCTGGGAGCGCTGTTTTTTCCTTCCGTCTTGTGCCCGTTCGGGGGTGGGCGACGAGACCAAAGGACTCGGATTGACAGAGAAGCTGTTCTCCAGGTATTTCTCCCTGTCCGCCAACTTGTCCTGAATCGCGACGGGCTTGGAGGACTTCAATGACGTTTGCAGATGCACAGGACGGCTCTTCGCGGGCACGGACTCATCTGCGGATCGTGATTCCTCGACATTCGGTGATTCGCCTGTCATCTCCAGTCCATCCTCGTAACCGGGATGTCGGATCAAAGCAAAACGATGCAGAAATTTATCTTTAAGAACGCCACGGGGTAGGGAAGACCGTATCGACGAGGCTAGATCCGGGCACGGAGCAACGAGTATTACATCACACCTCCCAGTTTCAGGCTCCCTTGTTGAGTGGTGCCGAATTGACGCATGCAGGGCTTGTGAATCCATCGAGCGGTCGAAGATAGCAGTTTGAAAATTGGTAGCTAGGTTGGAAGCTGAGGCGGCCTGCTTCATTGCCTGCAAGAGGGTAGCGCTAATGGAAGGGCTTTGGGATATCATTTTGAGTGCAGCACCGCAATGAGCCAGATATTGAGCGACAAGAGGAATTTGACTCTTGAAGAAGACAGGGAAGTCGTCAGCAGCAGGATTCCGAGGGCAGTTCAGCGTTCGCTCTAGCCTTTATTT
The DNA here is from genome assembly GCA_021014945.1 of Leucogyrophana mollusca. NCBI lineage: Eukaryota > Fungi > Basidiomycota > Agaricomycetes > Boletales > Leucogyrophana > Leucogyrophana mollusca. The sequence goes on along the minus strand of MU266454.1, from coordinate 59,861 downwards.
TGTGTTAAGAAACTTGGGTTTTGTTCAGATAGGCGTAAATCAACTTACAGCACATCAAAGAAGTTATTATAGCTGTGTTTTGTTTGTAGCATATAAAAACGCGTGAATAGCACGTCCCAGGGATTGCGCCTTTCGGCCTCGTTGGCGCTGCGATCGTTGGAGGCAGCTTCACGAGAGTACGCGCCGTGAGTAATGCCGAGAAGTGCCGATAGCCTATTCGAGATGAAGTCGGTGTCATCGTCACCGAGGGATCCGGAGATGCTATTTCTATTCAACAGATATCCTTCGAACAAATTGGTTCGATACGTCTCCATGTCCTTGTCCACCGCAGGAAGCTCTTTCTAAAGGAAATATGAAGAGCACTCGCCGCAGAAGATTCATCACACATACCTCAGACTTCCATGAGTCCGGCCAGGAAAAGGCTGTCATCTCATCGTAGAAAGCTATTTTTTCATTGATGTCCTTCTCTTCGGCAGTCTCCCCAGGAAGTCTGATCCGCCCGATTGTGAAAGCGCCACGTTCGAACAGCCAATTCGAAATGGAGAGGTCATTGTCAAGCCCAGTGTCAGTCATAGTCGCAAAGCTGCAGATAAGGGTCATTGTCATTCGCATGTAATCTTCAATATTACGACTACGCACACTGAATTGGCAAGGCGAGTTGTTCCGGTGGCGCTGGAACGAGATAGGGATCGTGCACGAGCTTGCGGCTTGAGTTCTTCCTGCGTGTGTGGTTTGCTCAGGGACTTGGTCTTCTTAGATTGGGAGGATGAACCCCCGCGGGAGCTCCTACCCATCGAATCGACCGCAATCAATAACTGTCCAGCATTCAGAGGAGAGAATCTTACTGTCTTCCTCTCGAGCTCATTTCCGAAGGCTCAACTGGAAGTTGGAACTGACTGAAAAGGTGTTAGCCACTTGCAACTGGTTCGTGCACTTGTGACTGACGATTTCGGCACTTGACGCGTGGACCTGCGAGGGGTTTCGGGTCTGCTCTCTCGGATCTTGCCTTCGTTCGGGAAAAGTGCGCGTTCGTCCTCCTCTTCAACAATGCTCAAATCTCTGACATCCATTCCTTCAGTGAAATACGTTGGAAGTGCAGATGCCGAGTCTGTTGGAGATGGTGTGTGAAGCGAAGCTGAAGACGATGATGAATTCTCGCTGTGCAGAGATCACGATTTAGACGCTCCGACATCGATAAAGCGGAGAAATCTACCTGGCACTAGTTTGCACGAGGACATCGTGGGTCCAGCGAGCCACTCGCTCGGTAGATTGTCCTCTGACTCGGGTTTTGAAGTCGACTAAATCAGATCTCCACAATAAGGGAGGGCACGAGTTCGCATATTCTATCGATGTGGCGTCAATGATCGCTTGGAAGTGGTGGCGTAACCCCAAAATGAATTGAGCGAATGAAAATGCGCCCATGGGGTGAGTCAGGTCAAAGATGCCCAACGAGGGGTCTGAATACCCGGTATCGACACCGCAGGCTAGGTGGTCGATTGGCTGGTGTATACGTGAGATGATGATACACTGGAGGATAGTCGTGCCATACCAACTCATCTTCATCTTTCTGGTGGTGTGGAGAGTCGAGCCACCCGAAGACGACTTTGACGGCCGTACCACCGTTCAAGACCTCGATGCCAACCACCGGCTCCTGGATACCCCACACGCGCCTCTGATACAGCGTGCTACGAATCAGGGGCACTATGGTATCCGAGTCTGCCACCAACAACACGGGAAGGACTGCACAAAAGCGTCGACCTCTGCCGGGGAGTATATGAGCTTGGAAGGGAAGGTCTATCGAATCTGCTGAGGACGCCGAATAGTCGTCCTTTGTCGACACGCTCTCGATATCCATGTAACCGTGACTGTGGGCGTCCGAGGGTAGCGGGGGATCCACGACGTGCGAGACGAGGAGTGTGGCAACGGCATCGGGTTGCCCTTGCTCAAGGTGTGAACCGTCCTGGGCACGCGGGAGGATAAACGGGGCATCCTCGCTGAGAACACAGCGCTTCAGAGTCAGTATGGAGTTCAGCGTGTCGTGAAGCCCACTAACAGTAGCAAGAAATCATCAGAAAGTGCGCGAGCGAGGGTTTCTACGAATTGCAACCAGAGTGAAGTAGTTGATCTGCTGTGACAACATTCCGGATGTTGAACAAGGACCCGCAGATCGGCCACAGTCGAAAGGACCAAGTGGAAGTAGCTTTTCACCGTACGCGACTCGGACGGCCACGGTTCATCATCGGACGCGCTGGGGGGTCTTTGGGGGACTCCACCAAGGAGCGCCATTAATTCGCACTCCTCGTCCGAGGCTGGAGGATAAGGTCCAGTAAATAGCCATGCGGGAAGAGGATATGACAGTAGTTTGGCCACGTCCTTCACATTGTCCGGCCAATCAGTGGAACAGCCCGCACGATGTATCACGGTCATTCGAAGCAGAAGAACAAACGCGAAGATAGGATTCAAGTGCAAGACATCACTTCACGACGTTAATTTGCATACATCATTAGGTCCATAAACCTAAACCAGGCTCGGCAAACACCGAACCAGACCAAACCAAGCGTGAATGATCCACTTCTTGGCCCGCCTGTGCAATCGTTATAGGTTTTGGTGGCAAACGATTGTTTGGTCATACGACTATGCAACCCTCACCTCACTTTTTCGTTTCGGTTATGTATTCCTCAGTGAGCAAGGCAGGTTGTTATCAATGGGTGCTGGTAAGTGGGGTCAACCTCGAGCTCCAAGCTGACGCCTTTTGCGACTGATATCCAGAAATACCATCCCCTATTCACACTCCAGGAAATCTAAGTGGCTGTTTCCGTTCTATCAAAGATGATGGGGGCCAGAAGTATCATGTCCACGGATCGTGTGCCCGAGGAGAACAATGCTGTGTTAATTTAGGATGTCAGTAGCCTGAGGTCAGACTTCGACAACGCCTCCTTCTTCGAGCGCTCACTCACCACCTTATCTCACTGGCTCCATAGCCATTCCATCGCCTTGGAGTCCTTTCTGAATCTTGCTGCTGGCCGACCAGCGTTGGACTGAGAACCTAGAGCGCGCAATAGTCTGCGCCTCGGTGAAAGCCTCGGTTTGCAGCAGTGCTAATATCTTACTTGGACTACCAGATTGATACCTGAGGAGAAATGGCTCCTCGACGGTGATCTCACGAGAACCAACGTCATCATCTACGTCTGCATCTACATCTCGAATGCGATACTATTTTAGCCTTTATCTGCAAATTTATCCGTGACCTCGTGATAATGGTGCGCATGAAGGTGGTTGGGCCCCACCCCTTTATAATCGACTTTCTTTCTGAACTAATCCCCATTCGATATCTATCGATCCAACTACGAACTTGTCACAAATTCCTGATATGCCCAGCACAACTCTCCCCTACTGTCCACGTTACGTTCCTCCCCCTCCGACTCAAGAAAACTGTGGGTGTACCTGTTTGCATTTTTTGTGCTCAGCTCCTGAATATTTTTTCATGTAATAAGTGGATTTCGCTGACCTTGCTGTTATTGACCTTGCAAAGGCTCTGACTCCGGAAGGGCGTTTGGAATTATTTCCACAGGTCAGGGATGCGTTTCGTACGCACGGGTTTATCTACGCCATCAACCATGGCTGGACACAGAAGCAGGCGAGTCAATTCTCCCTTGGAACTAACCTTATGACTGAATAAGTGCACTGTACACAGACGGATCGCATCTTCGACATTGCGAATGTCCCCTTTACATCTGTCAGCGCCGACGAGGCTAAGGCGTATGCGGGAGACCCCAAGAAAGACGGGTATTACCAAGGGTTCAAAACCCGAGGGTCGTGGGCAAGTAGAACTCTGCCCGAATCACGTTGCAGCTGATCGAGTGTCCATAGCGCCTTGACAGTGAAAACGAAGTGTTTGACCAGATCGAGCATTACTCGTGTGAGTATCAATGTCGCACCTTTTACCTTTGTAATTTAGTCAGATCCAGTGAACAGAAAGGTGTATACTCGCTCTCACCCGGAGGCCTTGCGTCCTTTCCTACCCGAAATTGAGGACTTTACTCATCACAACCACTATAACGTTGTTCACCCGATTCTGAGGTGGGAACTGCCAACTTTTGTGAACCGACGTGGTCTTATCGCATTGATATGATCAGACTGCTCGCTCTGAGCCTCGAACTTCCCGAAGAGACCTTCGTTGAAAAACATAGATTCGACGCAGCTGGAGAGACCTGTGGTATGTTTTAGTTCCTTTTGCGTACATTTATGCACCATTGTTAAACCATCCTTCTAGCCAGGTTCATTAAATAGTTCGTCCACTGACGACACTGTACGCATGCCCAGCTGACCAAAATTTGGCAGCTTCAAGCGCTCCCAAGCGGAGGAGGAGAAATCCAAGAATGTTTGGCTCAAGGGTCACGCCGGTACGCAGTTTGATATCGCGAACCCTAAGTTCAACCTAAAAGCGCGCGTTCCAGACCTCGGCAGCGTCAGTGTCCTGTGGAGCCAGCCTATTGGCGGATTACAAATTTTGTCGCCCGATGGGAAATGGCGCTGGGTGCGACACATAGACAATGCACTCGTATGTGATAAAAATGCTTCGTTCTTCGTTGCAACTCACCCACTCACCTTTGTCTTTAATGGTCAGGTCATCAACACGGGTGAGGCCATGGAATTCCTCACCGGCGGCTATTTCAAATCCACGATTCACCGCGTCACTCAGCCCCCAGCAGATCAGCATGCTTATGATCGTCTCGGCGTATTTTACTTTTCCATGCCAGATGATGACGTGCAACTCGTTCCCAGCGCTGAGAGCCCTGTTTTACAGCGTGTCGGGATCGAGTGGTGCTGTACTGATGATGTCGCACCGAATATGGAAGCGTGGAGGAAAGGGCGGTCGGCGGCGTACGGAGTTACGCCTTTGAAGCAGGGGGAGAAGGAAGGAGTGGAAGAGGAGATTATTTCGGGAATAGTGGTGAAGCATTATAACTGAACGTTGTACACATGACGGACACAGGTCGTGGATGGCTATGTGCGAACATTCAGCTAACTGTCAGTCATCGGATCGTGCCTCGTACAACAGCTAAGTGAGTTGCCTCCGTCAATGAGTGAGCGGTCGACGATCTTATGTATGTGTATCTGGGGCTAGGGGGAGTCAGTATATGAGTAGGCGAGCCCAGAGACATTTTGGTGCTTAAAAGACGAGAAAGCTAGCAGTAACAGCCGGCCCAGGACCGCCAAGCCGGCCGCAGCACTCCATCAACGTTCGAAATTCGCTCGAGGGATTGAGTTCGATACATACTTTGCAGGGAAAAGGCCCTGCGAGCCATCGCTTCATGGTGATAATCGGCGCACACAGCTGCTGAAGTTCGGGTGAGTACGTGTGGAGTTGCATGACGCATGGTTCGAACACAATCCTCCTCGAATGTTGAAATCATGACAGAGTTGTAACGGTCGTCGTCGATGTGTTCCATGACGAGATACGTATGCCCGAGCACCTCAAATTCCGTGCGCACTGCGGGAACAAGTGTAAATATGTTCACCTGACCCATCCTATCGCCATTGTCTCGGTTTTGGACACATTTCCACTCCCTTTGACGAATGGACTGTCGCTGCGCCCCGCGAGTGCGGATGCATTACTGTGCTGGACACCCGGACACCTCTCCAGGCTTGCATCCGTCCGCGACAATACGTCCTCCGACTTATGGGGATGGGTTTATATACGCAGGGCAGTCCTGGCGGGGAGAACAGATAGAACGCCGCCGGGGTACCTGCAAGTTGATTGATTGTACGTTGGGGCCGCGGTCACGTGGAAACCATGTGTTTTTGCCACAGGCAACTTCAACTCGCGAGTATGTCGTACATGTACAGTACTCGACAGTGTCGGCAGTCACAAACCGCAGGCCTTAATTTGAACTCGCTCTCCTAGTTTGAGCTCATGGGTGAGTTGGGCGGGACCAAGATCCTGCCTCATCAATTGGCCCAGACCACGGTGAGCTACTTCATTGGTCGCGGCTCACAGGAACTTGCCACAGTCACTGTAGCGTCATCATTCTGACCGTGGACTTCGTTAGCCACCCACGTCCTTACACGCAGTGAATATACATCATTTCAGATGCAGCCAAGAACCCACCCCTGTGTAACGGGAGCCGCTGGTCATTCCGGCTCGAACTACACATGTCGATGTCCGAGCGTCTCCGAAAGCCAAGATTGATTGCTGCGGGGTTGCGCCGCTGTGGCACGACATCCGTGTCATCCGGGCTAGCCGCCCGAGCTACAGCTGTCTGAATCAGGCTCAGCGGCGGGCTTTGTGCATGCATGCCATCCCAAAGCTTTGGATAAGGAGTCAAGCGCCATTCCTGGACCCGAGGAAATCGTGTTCTCCATGCGCCTCCACGCATTTCTAGCGCCCGCTCTGCCCTATAAAACGCCACATGGGAGCGTGCAGCTCCTTTCACTCTCCTTCATTTTAATTTCCTCGCCACACAGCCTAAGGTAGGCTCGCTCACCTCACAGATGCCCTTCAATCCACCTCCTGATACAAGCAGCAGGACAATCCACCCCCCTACTAGTAACCTCACACCTTACCATGAGCTCAGGAATAATCCCCCAGCCGCCTGTAGATCTTCACCACGAATGCCCGGACCCCGACCGTCGCCTCGATGTTAAGCTCTACATTTACCCTGGCCCCCCAATCCACTGGGCAATCGCATGGAATGTTGGTTCTCTCCATGACACTCAGTACCACCGCATGCTGGAACTGGATGGTGTATATTACTGGGGGGCTATCACTCGCAGCGGGGGGATATCGACCATGACATGCAGAAAGATCTTAATATCTCAGATGAGCCTCCGTAAACGCGAAGCTTTGTCGGGGATCGCATTCAAGACCGGTGTTCCAGCGACTCGGAGTGGCGGGAATCCCCCTGATATTCAATGGGTCTTAGACGTCCTCACCGAGGCGCACTCGCAGAATTTGTTGAATAGAGCTGCACTGAATGTCGCGACTTTGGAAGCGAGCATATCGCGGCGCGGTCGGATGCTCGGGAATGACGCGATCACCAATGCATGGGGACACCAGTGGTATCGTGGGGCGCCTCAGCGCCCTAGATGGCGGTATTCTTAGGGGGGTGCGTGGGGCGCATTCAGCGAGTGTACTACTTTGATGAAATGTACTTTCCAATTTCCGAGTCCGGAATTTCCATCTGGTTTGATGTGAAGAAAAGCTGAGATTACTTAGATGTACAGATAGTCAATTTGTAACACATATGGTGCACGGGAATCACTCGGGTGGTCTTGGACCCAAAGGTGCATTGTGGACCGTCAAGCATGGCGGATTTTCCGAGAGGTGTTGATGGGCCAGAGTTGTGTCCAGCTGCAGCCCATGATGTCTCGATTTTAAACTCTCGTAGTTTGGTGTTCCGGGCAGAGGTCCACCGAAAATATTGGAATAGTTCATAATTTTGTAATGATTTTAGGATTCTGGGCCAGGACACGTACAACCATAGTACTAAACATAATGTGAGGTATAAGGACGCAGCGAGGTACATGCTAACGTGATACATGGAGGTAAGATGAGCGGCGGTATACAAATGCGAAAGACAAAAGAGCGAGCATGCATACTCATATCAATCACTATCGCCACAAAGATGTGTTTCGCGAACTCAAAGCTTGGAGAGACGCTGGGTGGTCTCGTCACCCCAAGAATCGATGTCACTCGTGCGAAGATATATTTGGTCTTCTTCCCCTTGGATAACGACTTCCTCATCCCGAAGGAGTCTCCGGATAACCTCGGTATCAGGCTTGATGTCGCCCGCAAGGGGTGAAAATGTGCCTCGGATCGAAAGACCATCGTTCCTCCATCGAGCAGAGAACACCGGGACGATGCAACCCTGGAACAGCTCGAGATCAGCTCGAGATATCCTCATGAATCCGTCGATGGGGAGAAGAAACATACATCGTAATTGTCCACTGACCCGTCATCCAGTAGTGTGGCACGCCTCCATTTACCATTCCCTCCTTTAGCCCAGGCAACATCGCCTGTCTGCAACACGTACAATGAATCTATTGGCTATCAATACCGTTGTCAGATGCTTAAACTCACCTGGAAGCGGTAAGGCCATGGTTGATCGCTTGACAATGGCTGGCAGGCAACAGAGCCGACTGGTGGAAGAAATGCCGTGCTCGCGATAGCTAACACACTATTGCTAGGAGCAGAGGATGCCATTGTGGGGTGTGCGTTGGGTGTGAGGATGTTGGATGGACTCGAAGGGTGGTAGGTGGGTGCATATATACCAGCTCCAACAGACAAAGAGGGATTTTACCGGCATGTTTAATCCACATTTGTGGCTCGAGCGATGGTCTGACGCTTTGACTTCGGTGGATGAGTGGAACGAAGACAATGAAAAAGCTTACCCAGTGGACTCCGCAGGATCCGAAAACAATCGCGTGTAATGCCTCTATTGACTTAACAGTGAAACCGCAATCTGGGATACGACATGGGTTGCGACACTGGCACGCCCAGACAGGTAAGCACGCACACTCGGAAGACGGGCCCCTTATTTATGAGGTGGGACGCAAACATCTCGACACACCCCAGCGTCAGAGTAAGGGATGCAGTTCCATCATCATGGCTACGCGTCGGTATCTGCGGCAGGGTTGGGTAGCGTATGTTGGCGCCGTCTCGGGCGGTCGCAGCTGGAAATTCAGCTCGACTCCGACATCCGGCGATGTCAGCTCGTGGTCAATCGTGATGGTTGGATCCTGGGCTCACTCGACACTCACTAACAAATGTTCCAGTTCGAAGCTAGAGTCGGAAGTCCAACACACCGACTTAGAGGGCACACCCATTACCATTCTGAATAACTTTAGGGAAGGTGTTGTATTCAAGGCTTCATCGTTTCAGGTCAGATCAAAGACGCACATTGTAGGTCGGTCCACCACATCGCCCGATGACCACGTAGTCCTTAACTAGCCCTGCCTCCACGAACAAACTGACCAGGCTGTGGAAACAGTAACATTTGAATGTGGATAGTATGCCGAATCTTGATGGGTTGGTAGGTGCGGAGTTTGGATATTGACTTGAGCTGCGACAGGCTGCACGTCAGCTGGGGAGAAGTCGCACACTTTCATTACTTAAATTCTCGTTTTCTGAAGGCTTTCACTCATCAGCAAGCTCTCAGCATCAATCGGGAATCCCAATATCTGGGCTGCTTATGCTCTGGTCTGATCATCTCACAATCTCGGGGTCCCAGATGTGTATCCGGTGACGATTTATCGTCCGCATAGCGGGATCGCGTCCCTTGTGAGTCACATCTGCGCAGATGCCATGCTCCGGGTAAATGCAGTTCACACTAATGTATGTATGTATCTCTTCCACAACGCCAAATGTCTTTGCTATCTGCCCTCAGTCGCTGAAGCTGTTAGAATTGAGCGCCAGTCTCCAGTAGGCAGACCGTATAGAAGGAAGAACATGTGACATTATTTAATCGTTCCTTAGTCGTTCCTTCTAAAACTATCGCCTCCTCCGCCGCAGATCGCACCAACGCATCGGCTTTTAACACCCGCCTTTTGATATGCAGCTCATAGGCCTCAACCATCATCTTCTCTATCTTGGACAATGTGTACATCAAGCACAGACGCAGAGCATATGACACGGGACAACCAGTCATGGCCTCGCTCGCGCGTACCTGTGGGATCCCGCATTGTACATCCTCTGGCGCGCGCAAAACTCTCTCGTGCCATTAGTGAGAACGTTCCCCGAAGACGCTTTGGAGATTAGAGGAGATAAGTCAGATGCAGGGAATGAGGATCTAGAGTTCATGGTTAGCCCATCTCCTTGATTGCGCCATCCTGGAGACCTCTAATCTGCAGGCACTCCCCCTTGAATATAAGGTTATGATCCAGTTTTTGACCAGGCCCTTACTACCATCTGATTGGGAGATGTTTTCCACTTACGCCCGAGCGTCAGCCAACTGTTCGCGGGTCGATCTTACTCCATTTTGCCAGGTTGGAGGAGTGTCCATCACTCCACTCTATGCACTCTGCGCGGATTATGTCCAGCGCATCGCCTTCCGCCCAAACTGTGCAGCTTTGATATCTACACTCCCTCGTGGATTCTCAGCTCAAAATGCGATCTGAGTGTATTTCGCTCGTGCCTGTCGACAATGCTCAATCCGATGCTACGTACGCTCAAGTTTGAAGCAGAATTTGATGGCAAAATCCTGTATTCGATACTTGGCGATATCACAATGTCGCCAACTTAAGAAACTCGCCATCGAAGAAACGAGCAACGATCCGCTTCTCGTTAGCGTACATCCTGGTCTCGCACACCCCAGGAGCTTCAAATCTGGGCAGAACTATGGATTGTTTCCCTCACTGAACGCCGTCTGTGCAGTGGGCACTTGAAGTAGATTGGTGGAATTGGAGATCACCATCAGCGATGAGACCATGCCGGAGGATATCATGCTCAGGGGATGACAGGGGGGATATCTCCCCACGCTGCGCCGTCTGTTTCTTTATACGCGTGCACATCGACTCATCCCGCCTTCATCGCCAGTGTACGTTATACGCGGATGGAAGAAATCTACTTTGATGTATTTGTGACATTCACCCACATAACCCTTCCAGAAGTTTATAACTGCCTCGGTCGCCACTTTAATACGTTTACTCACCTACAGTCACCCTCGGTGAATGTGCTCGAAGTAGTCAAGCCCAAGGAGCCAAATTTCCTGTCAGGCACGTCCGTCTTTATGCCCCTCTTGCCGCTATGAAAGCTCTGCACTGGCAAGATCATGTGAGGGCAGTGACCGCCGCTGATATCGCGGTGATCCCACAAGCCTGGCCGAGCTTGGAGATTAGACGTGTGTTCTGCTCAAGGCACGTTACGCTCTCCACTCTAGCAGATCTCGCCGATCGCTGCCCCAGACTGTGGCGGCTGTGCATTTACGTCGATGCTGCCTCTGTCCCCGACATATCGGTTGAGCTACATAGGCATAGTTCCTGTGGCACTCGTACTCCTGCAAAATTACGGATCCTCGAAGTGGCTGAGAGTCCTGTGAGGGACTTGACTCGGGTTGCTGCATTCCTCGTGCAACGACTTCTGACCATCCGCAAGATATTCCCCTGCGGGGGTATGAGGACAGGTGAGAAGGCGTGTGCGACTATATGACGACCGGATGAATAACTTGAATGTTGGTCAGGTGGCAGGATGACTCGGATGGGGATGAAGACGATGAAGGCTGGAATGCACACTTCGTGGCACAGTTAGACGGTCACCTACATGGATACTCAACATCGAACCTGAGCTACCGAGGATCAAGTGGTGCCGAAGAGTGGAGTCAGCAATACTCACCATTGGCAGTGCGCCTTCATATCATATACTTGGGTGAGAAATCAAGAGTATGACCCGGGATACTATCGCTCCCACCACTTCGGAGGCGCGAAAAAAAGTTGAGCCCAAGCCACAATCCCTTCTCTCTTTCGAAGTCTCGATCCCATGCTTAGGCATTACGGATGGCGGAGATCTTGCGTGAGCTGTTTCAGCTCCGCTTCCTGGAATCTCTGGTTCGAAGTTACTGTCTTGCTTTCTTTTCACCCTAGGTAGCATTTGGTGGATCATATTTCCGAGCTGCTCTTCTGTTACAAGTACGAGAGCTCCATGCCACGGCAGCATTCAGGATGATGTTGTTTGTTGGGTCTGCGCCCTCGATCCCCGAAAGCTATCACCGATCAGCGAGCTACCCTCCGTGAGTGAGATTGTGCCCTTTGTGAGCACAGATGTTCTTGTGAAAGTTGTCTTTTCCCCCTGACACCATCCGCGGTGTCAACGCAACCTTTGGAAAGGAGGCGCCCGCCGCCGAGACATCAGGGGACCAGTACTGGCAGCCTGATGTACTACGGGATGTATCGGGTCGAGCGATGGGTCGGTCTAAACGACTTCGACCTTGCATTTTCGAGGGGAAAGGGGGACCCATTTGCAACCAGCGCACGGGCACGGTCCCATTTGTGGCTCGAGATCTACTGCCTCTGGATTCTGGAAGGTCTCGCCGGAAAAGTCGCGTACATTTATCCACAAGGTGGTAAATTGGATCGATCTGCCGTATGGCAAATATCATTGAGGCGGACAAGTCGCGCCCGAACTTGCACACGACGTAAACTTGGGCGCTATGGCATACATGAGGTGAGTTCGCTGGGAGACCTCCCAGCCACGAATATACTTGGTTTCCCGCCCTAAGAGGGCCTAACGTGAGCCTTCGCTTTCACTAGGATTGTAACTTAGTAGGATAGTGACCTGCCTGAGAGATGACATGACTTCAACTTCAACCTGTTTCATGTTGACAATCCGAGTCAAACGGACGGATCCGAAATTGTTCGGAAGTAGAGATACCTTTCTATTGCGTTTCTATGTCAATTGATCTTCTCAAGCGAGAAGAGCGTGCAAAATCCGTCCCCGAACAAGCATGAGCTTCTTGAACACTTAAGCCTCCGAGAGTAAATTTCAGCGTCCCGCCCTTCATGTTTACTGTCCGGGCAAGTGTCGCTGAAGCGGTCGGGCGGGGAAGGCAGGCAGATACAGACAGACAGACCCCCACAAAGAACAGACCACCGTGTGGTCTCATTTGCAAACGCCTCGTGACAAAGGGACTAAAGCCAAATAAACGGCATTTGGCCTAAAAACCTAATCAATATTCATTTTCACCATACAAATATACTATATTTGGGATAGTTGCCAAGATGTTTCTCCGGTTTCTTCATTCGGTACGGCAAATCGGCCGCTGGATAAATAGTTCAACTCTCGATCCTCTTGTCTTGTGTTCCCCCTTGAGCTCATCCACTCATCATCTCCAATCAACAAGATGTCCGACGCTGAGAAAGGTCAAACCTCCCAAGTCAGCGACACCGCCGCCCCTGCCCGCCAATTCGTCAACAACTACGATGCTCAAGGGTACTTTGCCCCACGCCCATCCAAAATAGCCAACCCCGGTGCCCTGTAAGTCGACGATGACGAGCTCGCCAACCGCGCTGATTCACTGATCAACGATCTTCTAGTGGGCTATTCTCTTTCGCGTCGACCACTTTCATCCTTTCTCTCTACAATGTCAACGCCAGGGGCATCGCCGTACCCAACGTCGTTGTCGGCATGGCCGTTTTCTGTGGTGGTCTCGCTCAACTTCTTGCGGGCATGTGGGAGTTCCCTCGCGGAAACATCTTTGGGGCAACTGGTGAGTCATCTCCCGCATTCCGCAAAGCATTTCTCCTAGGCCGTCGGGGCTTTGTCAAGAGACATGTACCCCACACCCAGTGATACCATCACTGTGATGAAGTCATCTGATGTTGATTGCTTCCGCGCTCGCTTATGCGCTCTGTCATTCTTCTCTGTCATTCTGTCAGAAGTATTGCGACCAGAATGGAATATCCTTCGCCGTACCTATTTTTGGCACCCCGCTCGTTGATGACGGCTGCCAGCGCCGCCTTCCACCTTGGCCAGCTTCTTCTGAATGTATCGAAGCATGCTGACACGCTCCATCTCAGCCTTCACCTCATATGGTGCATTCTGGATGTCGTATGCTACCATTCTGATTCCGGGGTCCGGCATCGTCGCTGCATATGGCACGGACGCAGATGAGCTCAACCAAGCACTTGGTATCTACTTGATTACCTGGTTTGTTGTGACATCCTTGCTCCTGTAAGTGAACTTTCTGCGTGGATTGTTCTATTTGGTGTTTAAAGCTCCGAATAGAATTGCTGCTCTTCGCCGCAATGTCGGCTTCATCGCCCTCCTGTTCTTCCTTGCGATCACTTTCCTCCTGCTCGCGATTGGAGCGTGGAACGGCAGTGTGGCTGTTAACAGGGCTGGTGGAGGATTCGGCATTCTGACTGCTCTCATTGCCTACTACTGCGGCCTGAGCGAGCTCTTGGTCGCGGGTGAGAGCTGGTTCGGCCTCCCTCTCGGTGGCATCCCCCAGGCAAAGGTCGAGTAAGGGTCTCATCTGACGCGAATGGACGTGCGGTGGAGTATTTCTTGTATATGGACCCGAAGACAGCCTAGGAAGTGCATCCGTTGTCTTGGTCTCATCATCTATCCTTCTGTCGTTTACGCTCAGATCACGTTCAGTCCGCGATATCCTCGTTACCTTATTCCTTCGACTCATTGTCTTTCTTGATCTACGTGATCAAGAAAAGATTTATGACGTGGTATACTCTTCTTGACTTCTTCGCGAACGCTAGGCATTCCCATACTATTCCGCACATTGACAATCGCGTCTCAAAACTTTCATGAGCATGTTTCACCCTTCGTTTTGCAGTTCATTCTCATAGTACCATATTCATACCTGTCCCTCGTAATGTTTCAGCGATATCAAACGTTTCCTCCCTCCACCAGAATCTTCGTCCGAGGGTGCCAATGCGCGCCAGAAGCTGTCAAAGTATGGATCTATCATCAAGTGACAAGTGTGAACATAAGTTTGGTGATCCACCATGCATCCTAATCATACAGCCTCTGCGACCAATGCCGTAGAAGGATGCACGAGGCCGCCCCAACACACCCCACCCCACATTTGTTCCTGTCAACGGAGTTTCGTCTATAATTACCGTCGCCGATGACCAATCCAATAATTGACCTTCATATCAGACATGGATTGTGACCATTCGGATTGGTTGGCAACACGAATCGGATTCCCAACTTCATTCTCCCAGCTCCATGCATTTCCAAATTAGAGACGACGAGAAGAAACGGGGAAGCCGCGATGAGCACTCACGCTGAGGTCGGACGAAGTTTGAGGGGTGTTGGGGTAAGAAGCATCACGCACGCTGCCGCTCCTGTACCTATGTTATTTTTGTGTGGGCGGGCCGATGTGCGAGGTGGTGACGATCTTGTTTGTGTGCTCAGCAAGTGTCATGATTCGTGGAGGTAATGGGTTGTGTGACTTGTGCGGCCACCGCGTGTTCTAGCCCTTGTCGTCCGAGCGCGCATGTGGTAACAACCGTCCTACTGGAGTTGTGCGATAATGTCGGGCGGGGATCATGGAATCATGAATAGGCGTCCAGTTACACCGAGGGAATCCAGCGACAGCTCACCGAAAGGTGGGTAGCAATCGCGCACGACGGTCGAAAAAATACACCCGAAACGTCCGAAATGGTGCATCATGGCCAATAGATACTTGAGACCTGATGAAAAAATTGCGAGGCGTGGCAACGCGGATAGGATCACAACATCCTTAGCACACCACCGAGATCGTCTTTCACCACCGGCGGGAGAAGACACGCACGCGGGTACATTCGCAGGGGCCGAACTTGTCGTGCGTAAACAGACGTGAGGTGTACCGCCTCAAATGGGCTCAGAAAATCCACCGTAATTCTCACATCATACACCCCTGTGCCTTCACGAACAGCCAGCGCCGACATGAGAATAAGTTATCAAGGGGAGGGAAGCGCTAGTCGGGACGTGGGTCGACGTGACAGGACAGCGGATCAATATTCGACGTCAAGCCGATTGGTATCTATGGCATTGGCAAGGGGCAGCCGATGGTGCGGGGAAAGATAGGGGTTGCACCGGTGTCGACTACGCGAGTCTCCTACCACGTCCGGTAACTGATTAGCGCTTTCGCAAGAAGATCGTATTGTTACAAGGTCGACGAAGCGTGATGCAAACAGAGATACGCGCACTTTAGGAGCGCTACACAATGTTAGTTAGTTTAATGGATGGAAGTGGAAAGGATGATAGCTGCATGCCGCGATGTGTACGGCAGGAGTTCCTGCATTTATGACAGGAAGGGCTTTATGAACGAGGGCTGAGGGAGACCGGTCCGATGAGAGCTGTGGCGAACCGGGCGAGCACCTACAGCGAAGTAACGTGTGGTCATAGCATCAGGCGATCGCAGTGTCTGCTAGAGCGATACCATGAGCAAGCCAGGAGAATTTTCTAGAACGAGAAGCCTATTTTTCTCGAAGGCGCGGGCCTTTGATAGGACGTCAGTTGACTCGATGTGGAGTAACCACCTATATGCCCTGAGTCGGCGAAAACATGTTTGAGATGAAACGAATCTCTCCAGATGACACTGTTACGCCACAGAACCAGAAAGCAGCAACCCCTCTGGCTCGTAAAAGCAAATTTCGGTCCAATAACTGTGGAAATTAACGCGTTTGATCTGAAGACGTACGGGGACATGTTGGCTGTCAACTACGATATGCATCGCACACGTCTGGCTTGCAACGATAATACGTGTCTACGCCCAGTTCCATGGGATCGCGCTGCCATGTTCAGCAATGAGATGATCAAAAGCTGGGCTGATAACTAGATCAAGTAGCCAACGAGGCTGGACTGAGGTATATCAGATGCATCTATTTTATCCCGTGCAAATGGTGAGTAACATTGCCGTCATAGCGTTATCCCTCACCGCAAGAGCAGCCAGAACAATGACCTTTGATGGCCTGTCCTCGCACAACATGCCTGCCCAGTTTTCGCCTCAAGCATTCATGGTGAAGGCCTCGCAGCCGCCAAATCCAGCAAGTAAAGAAAACGCGGATCGGCACAGCCCGAAACTCCGCTTGCTTTACCTTTTGTGCGCGCTTGTTTCTGATTTTCGCGACATTTGCGATATCTTTTTTTTCTAAACAGCCATCATGTCGTCCAATGTCCCAATCGCTCATGGCGATATCACTGCCCCGACCCCTCAGAACACGCCCTTGACGCAGGCCCCAATAGCAGCTGGTCTCTCTCGCCCGACTGTCCCTGATATCTCGGAGGACAAGGAGCCTGCTGAAGATGAAGATGACGAATCCCCCAATGTGGCATCGGGAGTCCAAGCTGCTATGCTAGGTCTCGTACAAGGTCGTCTCAACGATCTGGTCGGGAAAAGCTCTGGATACATCGAAAGCTTGCCCTTGGAGGTCAAGAAGAGTGTGGAGGCGCTCAAGGGCGTACAAGTGAAACAGAACGAACTGCAAAACCAGTACAAGCGTGAATGCTTGGAGCTTGAAAAGAAGGTGAGCCACCCGTTTCGATCGACTGGAAACTGTCTTTGTAATCGCCGATTTTCTTTATCTCAGTATCTTGAACTTCAAAAACCTTTGTACGAGCGGAGAACTGCCATCATCTCGGGTTCTGCACAAGCCACTGCTGAGGAGATTGAAGCTGGAGAACAGGCATCCATTAAAGATGATCCGGATTACACCCCTCTGCCAAAGGACGCCGCAGTGACCCCGTCGGCCATCCCTGAATTCTGGCTCACAGCCCTGCGCAACCACCTCGGTCTTGCGGAGTTGATCACTGAGCGCGACGCAGCCGCCCTCAAGCATCTCACCGATGTCCGTCTCTCTTATCTGCCCAGCGATTCGCCAAAACCCGGCTTCAAAATCAGCTTCATCTTCAGCCCGAACGACTTCTTTGAGAACGAGGTGTTGGATAAGACTTATTTGTATCAGGAAGAAGTCGGATACTCCGGCGATTTCGTGTACGATCGCGCGATCGGAACAGACATTAAGTGGAAGGAGGATAAAGACCTGACAAAGGAATTTGAGATCAAGAAACAGCGTAATAAGAGTAAGCCTTTTTCGCGATTTTGCTGACTACAGCACTGAAATCTTGTTATATAGATACAAATCGTACTCGTCTCGTCCGCAAAGCGCGCCCAACCGAGTCCTTCTTCAACTTCTTCTCCCCCCCGGTCCCTCCCCCTGAAGATGCTTTAGAGAACGACGAGATTGACGAGGAAGATCTTGAAGAGCTCGAGGAGAAGCTCGAGATGGACTACCAAATTGGCGAAGATCTGAAGGAGAAGGTTAGTTCGGCAGATTGGCTACTCCACCACTCCACCGCGATTAGCACTAATCGGCCCGTGTCCGTTTTTCAGGTTATTCCCCGGGCGATTGACTATTTCACCGGCAAGTCCCTCGAGTACGACATGATGGACGAGGATGACGACGAATTCGATGACTTGGATGATGAAGATGACGAAGATCGGTTTGAGGATGAGGTATGGCATGCGACATGACATGATCGATCTCCGTCTGATCAACCACTGCAGGACTCTGACTCTGAGGTCGAGGTTCCGTCAAGACGTCGCGGCCCACCAAAGGGACGTGGTGGAGCTCCCACCGGTGCCGTCAACCCCGAGGAGTGCAAGCAACAGTGATTGCATATCGACATCGATTGACTCTTCTTAGCCAATCGCTACCCAGTAAAAACATCAACATTTCCTTCGTCGCCTTTCCCACCCAATCACTCTGACTGAAAGACATCTTACTGTTTGTTCTCACATGCTGCTGTTGACGTTGTTGTTTCCTCCCAAATCTTGAGTTGGCTCTACCTAATCAACGTGCTGTATATATGCCTACATCGGTTGTCCTTCCAGCTAGTATACATCATAATGGATAACTGTTGAGTGGTTATTCGAGGCTCCAGATCGCACGATCGTACACTCTATGCTGCCTAATCCCGTCACGGTCAATACACGAGCCAGCCCTCTTCCTCTGCTGCCTTCAGTGCCGTAACCCACAGGTCTTCCCCAGCTCCTCTCTCCAATTTCTTGATGCTCTCGACCTCATCCTTTCCCAACTTTAACCCTTTGCCCTCATCGTTATAGATGTGCGGGAACAAGCCCTCTCCTCCTCGCGGGCCGCAATCCTTGGTTATGGGATGCTCCCATCTAATCTTATCTTGGACCGTCTCGTAGCGGATTCGCAGTATGTATACGTGGGTATCTTGACTGAAGAAATATTTGAGCGTATTGGGCACCTGGAGCGACGTGGAGAGATGGATGTAGCCTGATTGCAAGTCGAGTTCGCTCACGGGTAGCCTCTCGGGGAGGGGGTCCGGAGGAGCAGCAGAGGATGGGATGAGTTTGTATACAAAAGTATTGAGAGTCAGACCAGACATCACGGTCGGTTGTGGAAGTGTCAGCTTTCGAGAAATTAGATCGTCGAGAATAAAGATCACGAGCAAGATTTAGGGCGATGCCCCCTCGGCAGTGACGTGTGGCGATCAGACTGGCAGTCATCCATTGCACAGAGATGAGTGGACACCACAACAATCCGCAGAACACAGTACAAAATCCCATATCTTACCCGGCGAGCGGATACTTCATATGCTGAGACTAGGATCCTCGTCTACAGAGGAGTTATATCCGTTGGTGATTGTGCTCAGGCTCACGACTTCAGACATGGCTGCATGCACGTGCACATGCTGGTAGAACCGTGGTGTTTACAAGCTTCCCTGATTGTATTGTTTTTAGATCTGCTGTTGTGCTCGGGATTGTCTAAAGCTGGCCGTAAGGTAGGAGTTGGGTTGGGTAGGGTATCGTGCAATCGCCAGCGCATGGCAAGGTATCCAACGAGAGTTGTTAGAGCTTCGATGGGGGTTCCCCCGCTGCGGAAACGGCGGCCAATACCGCTGCGACGACCGCTTGCGGAAATTCTCGGTGGATCGAATGGGTCGCGCCTTCGATGATGCTCGTTCGGATATGTGGGAAAGCTTTCGCGGTGTCTACGAAAAATGAAGGGCACATGGCTGGATCTCCAGCAATGATAGACAGGTGGACGGTCGATGGGACGGTCTTCAGAAGGTGTTCGAAGGACCAGGGGTGATTTTGCTGTAGGGACCTTCTATGAGGGTATGTACGCGATGGTGGCAGTGAGTACACACCCTGAAAATGGCTTCGATAGCAGCCGGATCACACAGCTGCGCGCCGAGGACCTTCCATACGGCGTCCTCTCTCGACCACCTTGGATTCGCACACATGAATTCCTCGACAGTCGGGATCTTAGCCGTGACCTCCTCAATCACCACAGCACATGACTTCTCCATGCGTTGTATGCTCTGTCGGTGAGCGGGTGTTTGGTCTGGAGGGAGGAGCGGAGGGTCCAGGAGGATGACGGGCGTAATGTGTGTAGTTGGCAGAATAGGAAGAAGGGCAAGAGCGACGACCGCACCCAGGGAATGTCCGACGATGATGGAAAAAGGAGGGCATCGGGCATCAAATAAGGGGTGAAGAGCAGCTGCTAACGCGGCCAGCGAGCAATCAACTGAGCGAGGAGCTGTGCCATGACCAAGCAAGTCTGGTGCTGTTACAAAGTATCCTGACAACATCCGGAGGGAATTATTCAGTGCAGCTGTGACAAGAAGGAACAGTAATACCCTCGTCTGCGAGCGCCTGTGCGACACGAAACCAGCATCCTGAAGAAGAGGTCAATCCATGGATGAGTAGTGCGTGCTTAGTCGCAGATGGCGAGCCCCAGCAGGTGAGGGACAGCATCCCTTGCAACGTCGCCATTGTTGGTATCGACCAGTAGGGAGTTATCAATGTCAGGCTCGAAGGCCAAAGGATTTAAATGACGGTTAGACAAGCAATGACCAGGCGGGCGCCGTTCTCGTCCAAATCAGTAACTTGGAGATTAAGGGGCGACAACCGTGTCAATCGGTAGACCTCGTGTTGATGTTGCTCTGTGGGCACCGACCTCGCAACACGGATAATATCACGATTGGTAAGGTCGACGAGATGATATACTCGCAATCGAGAAGATAGAAGCGTCGCGTTTCTTATCATACATATCATACATAGGAATACATACCAAGCTGACACGCAAGAGTGTTTCTACTATTTCGATTTTCCGTAGAATTCTCATGCAGGGATTGGAATCTCCGCTTGCGGAGTGAGACGAACCGCATGCCTCCTGATCGAGGTGTCAAAGTCCCCCGTCGCAGAGTGAACAGTCACGCGATTGTCCTGAGCGCAGAATCAGCATCGCATATGATGAAAGAAATATAATTGAGGAAACATACCCAGACTATGACTGTACCAGGTTGGTAAGTTGCGCGGATCTGGAAGTCCGCCCCCTTTGCGATGTGGTCATACAGGAACTTCAGGAGGTTCTCGGACTCCTCGAACTTGTACCCGACAATGTTTCTTGTGAACCCCTGGTTGACATAGAGCGCCTTTTCTCCCGTAACGGGGTGGCGCCGCACAAGGGGGTGCTATATTCAGTGTGAGAGGTTAGACCATCGTCGATAGATTCTGAAAAAGCGCATGGCTCACCACCGACTCAACAGGTTCGCGGCGCACAGGTCCACCGCGCCTGCGAGAAATCTCGGCCTGCTCGACGGCGCTGTGCACAGCGTATAAGCCTTCGAGGCGCTGCTGGAACGCCGGGGACAGCCTGTTATAAGCCTCGACTTGGGATGCGAAAAGTGTATCCCCGCCAACGTCCGGCTGTGTAAAGGTGTCTATTAAATATGTCTGTTGCACCACGGTTGGGTGCGTACGTACCTGGTCGAGGATAAAGAAAAACGTGGTCCCAGGAGTTTGTTTTTCGTACGACTGAAGGGTATGTTAAATTTAATGTCGCACGGCTTGAAAATCGGACCAACTAACAATGTCAGAGTGCCATTGCGTGCGATTGATACGGTCTGAGCGGATAATATCCTTGAGACGGTCATGTTCAGCACCGCGATAGACTTGGAGACAAAGGTCAGTGGTGAAACCTCATGAGTATCGGCGCGAGCCTCACCGACGTGGAACTCCGGGTACCCCTTGACGTTTGGGGACGTAGGGTGCCTTTGAATCTGCCCGTATCGCCTGGAAAACGTATCAAAACGCATAACGGCAGTTCTCGATGAGCCTCCCTTACTTTGCGATCTCGATTTGCCTGTCTGGCCCAATATCCTTGAAGTCCTGGTCCCGGAAAATCAACACCTTACGTTCGGCGGCGTAGAGCGCAAGCTCGTCAAGCCCTTCCTCGCTGAGTTGCGAGATCTGTACACCAGAAACCTCAGTCCCGATGAAGGGACTGATGTGGTGGACCTTGGTGTCTGCATTAAGGAGGTGAGGTTTTGCGGGGTCAGCACGGGCACCAGGGTCTGAGTACTCTGCATGATCGTGAGTGGATTGTCGGCGAATGAAGACGGTCTGCACCAACCGAAGATCTCGGTGGGAGGGAACTTCTCGTTGACGTCGTAGTAGGGGTAGTATAATGGGTACGACGGGCCGTTCTACGAATACAGATAAGGTATACATTGTCAGTGAAAGATTCGTGAGGGGGGGGGGGGGGGGGGGGGGCTGGGTATCCGTACATCTTGCTTCGCGCTCTGCAGATTCAGCTTCCCAACGTTGTTGGTAGCCTCTTGGACTTGCGTAGCAATTTCAGAAACAGAAGGAGCCATTGCCTGAAGTACTCAATGCGAACGAGGTGAGTGGTGTCTACTTTGCCAACACTCGCCTGTTCTCTTATAGTATAGCATTGTACCTTGAGCATGCAATCGCGAAGCGATATGGCTAATACGTAGCATGCGCCAGCTGAGCGCCAATAGCGGATTATCTTGGGTGCGCGATAACAATAGTATGCAGAGGCATCATATCAGCGAAATGCTATAGCATGTTCTGATTGAAAGAGGGACGCACCACCAGAATGGGGATGTATGGCG
The DNA here is from genome assembly GCA_021014945.1 of Leucogyrophana mollusca. NCBI lineage: Eukaryota > Fungi > Basidiomycota > Agaricomycetes > Boletales > Leucogyrophana > Leucogyrophana mollusca. The sequence goes on along the minus strand of MU266454.1, from coordinate 37,465 downwards.
AGCTTTCGGTCAGCGATTGCGTGCGTTGATATCTACAGGGGGAGTCTTGGAGTGGTACACCGCTCCGCGTGCCACTGTCTGCTGACCAGCGGTTAGCACGTCAGAAATCTTGCAACTTCTGCTCGGTGTTCAGACAACTCGACCAGAAAGATGACAAAGCCATTTCACACAAGGTTGCGTGTCAGCATGTATGCTCAGATGGAGGTATGAGAAAAATCGTTGAACCAGAACCGTCAACTGGATCTGGGAGGATTACATACTGTTAATTCTGATACAGCGGATGGAGGATACAATAGATACATACGAGATGCAGCCAGCACGCTCTGACGAACCCAGGAAAAAGTGAAGGACTGACGGACCGCGAGAACCCTAAGCATGCTCCCGAGGCCGTGGTCGTCTTTGTATCTGGGCGTTGGACGCCAGGAGGGTGGACTTTGACGGGATGCGGTAAAAGGGCAGCAGATACGTGTCAGAAAAAGTTATTGCAACCACCCCAATAGCGCAGACCACGACCCCTTGATGACTGTGAGACACGCAAAACCGCCACCCATAGCTCGAGATGTCGCTGCATATCCCATGGTTGGCATCGAGATACAGATCGCACAAGTTTGACGCGGAAGCTAGAGCTCAGCTCCCGCATAAGTAGGGTCTACGACCTTCTACGACTCGGACGTGGTGCGAGAACTTTCCCGTGGCAGATTGGTTACCGACACGAGTGGGGCAGCTCAGCGTCCGAATGAGTGCGTACGGAGAGCGTGAAACGTTGGGCCTGGACGACAACGAGCTCGTTCTGTTGTAGGCCAAGGCTGAGTAGGGCTGAGCCAGCTGGACCAACGAGACGACCATTCCCGGGTTCTCCCGATGGCGGGCGAGCACTGTTACATGTAGACTGTAATTACTTGGGATTCAAAACGTATGTCATAGTATGTAGGCTGTCTGTATTACTGTGATGCGTAGGAGGTATGTAAGTAAATCAAATCAAATCAAAACTCCTCACACAACGGCCGCAAGAGCATCATGGATGGCCCTCACAACCTGCTCCTGCGATAGTCCTCTGACGCCTGCCTCGGTGCTCTCTGGTGGCGGTGGCTCCCAGTGGCAGGACTCTCCCACATCAGGCTGTGGCCAGTATGTAGCCTCGAGTTCGGATAGCGGGGTTAACGTCCCGTCTGAATCAGATAGCTCGGGTGAGGGTGATCGTGAAGGTGAGGGAGGATCCAGGTCCGACATTCTCTTGAATGGCTGGTACAACGCCGAACGATCACCAATGTACATCCGCACACGTCTACCGTCCGCAACCTTTCCTTTCACGTTCCCTTGTAACATTGCATCGGGCACGTCATCCGCCGCCTCATCAAGGTATTTAAAGGACTTGACGCCCCAGGATGGTTGGGGAACTCCAATGAAAACATGGGGTTTTCGGGGGCGTTTAGCCTTCGCCTTCGGTTCAGCGCGAGAAGCAAGAGGCTGAGTTTCATCGCCTATGTATGCTTGACCAACTCTCTCGCCTGACAGCCCGTATACCGTTGCCCAAAGTTTGGGTGCATTTGGCGGTGGGGTATGCGTCTTTGAGGGGCTTCCCTTATCAGGAACCAGAACGACGTGAGATTTAGTCCGCCTTCCAGCGAAACCACCACCTCTCGCGGATATGTATACCTCCCCTCGTTTGGGCGCACAATGAGAGCAGTTGCAGGTGTTCGTGCAATATGGGCAAATCCATGACGCCAGGGAGGAATCGAATTCTATCTCAGGATATCTTGCAAAGAAATTAGAGCGAGAACGAGAGCAAAAATATGACGACCAATTGCACCTATTAAGCACGCATACGATGCAAAAGTATTTCCCACAGACGCGGCCATCTGAGCGACTGGATGCGCAAACCATCTTCTCCCGGGCATTTCTGCTCCTGCACTGATGACAGAAAGTCAAAGTATCTTCGAGTTTCGGAGTCTTCGGTTTCGATCCCTTCTGCTTGGGTGGTTTAGTGATGGATAAAGGACGCTCGATCTTCTTCGTCACTTCTGCATCAGAATCGGGGGTTGGGCAAGTCTTCGAGTCTGTGTGGGTTATCAAGGCTCCTGATAGACGAATCTTCAGCGAGGGCTTGATGCTCCTTCTCGATATACGGATGTCCTCTTCGTCAACAGAAGGCTCGTAATCAGAGTCTGGCGTGGACTTGTTTCGCTTTGGAACATAGACCACGTCGTCGTCCGACGCCTGTACCGACGCCGTTGGCCGATACCTGATTTGGACGGCCCGTTTCCCCTTCCCGGGTAGTTTACTACTTGAGGGTAGGGGCTGCGCAGAGCCATCATGAGGACCTTCTGGCCGACGAACGTATATAACAGGTCCAGGTGGCAGTGCAGCGCGGGGCGGAGACATCAGGTCAGAAGGCTGTGAATTTGGCTTTTCGAGCTCGCCTCCACCGAGCAAAGACGGGTCGATCGTGCCGCCACCTAGTGGGCCGACAGGGGAGTTGGCAGGGGAGACATGGTCCTGGTCCACGAGGTTCCACGGATCAAGGTCGAGCACACCGCCAGCGCTGCCACCGGGGGTGCCCATGAACGGATCGTGGTCGCCGGGTTCGGTAGCAAATTCACTTTTGTATTCGGGCGACGTCCGAGTGGCCAGCTGTATTTCTGTTTGCTTCGAATCGTGTGGAACACCAAGAAATCCACTCGATCCTTCTCCCTGGTCCCCCAGGACCGGATTCGACGAGAAGCGCCACAGCGCGGCGTGTTGATCATGGTGTTGCTGACGATGCTGAACCACAAACATATCTCGCGAGATAGCCAGTGGCATGTACACATCCTCCGTCATTCGTTTTGAAGGGGAAGGTGCATCTCCCAGGTCGTTAAAGTACTCGTCCATGTTCATGTCAACATCCATGCTCAGGTTGTCGTCAATGTGGTGCGGGTCGAGGAAAGGCGTCGAAGAAGCTCTTGAATGATCGTTAGGCTCCACTGATGTGGACGCAGCCGGGGTTTCCTCAGGCTGAGCAACACTTGTGGATCGCACTACCTTCCGTGACGAAACAGGAGGTTGATTTGTCCGTGCTGTCGTTCCTTTGTCCTTCTGCCGAACACTCGATGGAGACGCGTGTACCCACTGGGAAGACGGAACGTGGGCCATATCTGGTTTTCTCTGGAGCAAAGGCCCAAAGAAGGGAGAAAACGGAGAGATGAATTCCTAGGAACGAGCACGCTAAGTCACCGGCTGCATGATCAAATTGATGGTTCGTACCGTCTCAGAGTGCTTCTCCGAGACCCTCCTCAGGACGTGCCGTGTGTTTGATTGGAGGACCTGGGGCGATGATGGGGCGGGCTCGAAGTCGAGGTCGAGATCGGGGAGATGTATAACAGTGGGCGGGAAGTGCAGGTCAATGAAACCGTTTGAGTGCGTCGAAATGTCGGCACCAAACAGCTCAGGAACGTGGGGCTTATACTTCTTCCGTGGATGAGGTCCATGCTCCTCTGCAGTACGCTCCCGCCCTTTGCCCTTGCGCTCCGATGAGGCGCTGGAATCAAGAAGTGCGTTGCTTGCATAAGCCGCAGTGAGCGCATCCCCAACGGAGTTGTGTACTGTGACTCCAGGTCTGCTTTGGCTGCGAGCAAGCCGACCGAATGGAGACAACTTGTAGTCGGCTCTGGTCAGTCCTTTGGGAAACGGCGGGACGGCGACGTAGTCAAAAATTTCGCGCGGACGACGTGGCGGCAGCTCGGGCGGAGGAGTGAAGAGCGAATCGCCCGGTGTCAGAGCTGGAGACCGGACTACTGGACTTGCAATTCGTGGTCCACTAGGACCAGGTTTGGGGTTCTCAGTCTATCACATAAGAGAATTAGTTACACATCACGCGGGACACAGCATCTGACGATTTTTGCTACGTCGATCGTGTAGACACAGCCGTGAAGGATGCACAAAGGCAAATCGAGCCACTTACGAGCATGTCATTCACGAAATTCTCTTCATCTTCGTCACCCCCGCGACCCTTGGGCGTGGGAGTGCTCGAGGACGTTGGGGAGTCAGGGAGGAATAGTGGAGTAACAGCTGTCTCTGAAAGTGATGGTGTCAAACTAGCACCGATAGGGCGAACCTCGTCCAAAAATCCTGAAGGAACTGCGGGAATGATGTTAGAGGGAAAACTTAGATCTGCAGTAGCAGATATGGGTGCCTCTCGTGCTGAAACTGCGTCACAGGTATGTTCGGTATTTTCAGATGGTCGTCCTTGGTCCTTATTTGCGGGCAACTGCGAATGTGGCATATACAGGGGTTTCTGGGGGTCATTGGGAGTTAATATAGGTTATCTCGACTAACCAAGGCCGGGGAGCACTTAGTAAAGGTACACTTACAATATTTGACGGTTTGTCGACATAATCTGTTCCGATTACTGGCGACGAAGGATTCCGAGCGTGTTCAGACGGAAGCACCTTTGCGTGCGTTATTTGCCGTTCGGAGAAGATGAATTTTCTGCTAATAGAGATGAGCGTCATCTCCAAGGCACCCGGGATCTGGACTAACTCTCCGAGTTTATGTCCCACTGCTTTCTCTATAAGTGAAGACAGACTCATCCCATGCTTCTGATTTGAGTTCTACGTTAGAGGACAAGATATGGGAGACAAGGTGATATACTTACTGGCTTCGAGGAGTTATCGGCCCCTGGGGTCACCACGGTTGCTGACACTGGAGGAACATCCGAGAGCTTGTGCGAGCGGGGGGTAGAAAGCATTTCGGCTGATAATCCATGCTACAAGAGTGGTTGTCCAAACGCAAAGATATTAAAACGATAAGTAATCAACCACAAGCCAGCGCGTCCCTGACCTCTGACAAAACCGAGTTCTGCACTAGATCGGCGCGTTTATTATCGACGAATTCTTGCGCAGGAGATAACTTCTCGGTATTACGGTGATATGTTAGTTGTGAAGACGAAGTATACACAGGTTGAGGATATGATACGCTGCGGCTGGGTGAGCCGATAGAGGAGGATGGAATGTTCTGATCTCGCTTTGGTGATTGGAAAAGTCTGCCGTCCCAATTAGCGAGCTCTGAGTATGGCTCAGGCATTATCGGCCGTGTCGACCGCAGCTGTGAGCTGCAGGGCAGCGACTGCGAAGCTTCTTGGTGTCTGCGCCCACACGAAGAGAATGTCACGATGCCTGTGGCGGGAAAATCACCGAAACGCGTGTCGGAAATTGCCGATAAGTCGACCGCGTTTATGGAACCCAGCGCACGCGGATGTGCCCTTGACCACAATGACCTCGGGCGCCATCATCAATGCATCAATACATCATCCCTGTGAGTTTGCTCGCTGTATACTCTTGCAAAAGACCGCATGAATCTTCCTGAGCAGCGAGACTAAACTTACTCAAGTGTCCTTGAGGCAAAATATGGCCCTTGGAACCCGCCTCCAAAGCCGTATCACGGTCCATATCATGATGACCTATTCGGCCAGCCTTTCGAAGCGTGCTGCATACTTGACGACAGTTCCTTACTGCGATAAAACTTGCAAAGATTGCACCCGATTGGAGTTGCCTCCTTGATCCGGTTGCATCAACCACCTCAGGTGAAGGTAATCCCAGGTAATTCGATTTGGCATGCCCAGGCATCGACGCAGAAGGCTTGGCGCGAGAGCCCCAGCTTTTCCAGGTCCACAAGAGAAGGGTTCGCTGGCATTCAAACTCTATCAGCCAATCGCTGCATACCACAAGCAATCGGGAGCTCGAAAGCCCATGCCAACTTCTTGTCTACAGCCGCCACACCAAGATAAGGCGGAAGAAAATAATTGAGAGATCTAGGGACTCGAGTCGGGATGTGCCACCGGGCATATCGATGACTGCTGGCCTACTATCAGCAAACATAACGCCCAGTGAAGCTTGGGCTCATGAGTCATCTGCACGACGAGCGGTCTGGTGTAACACCATCGGCCCGGGACCAACCAACGTCTTGCAGTTTCTTTCTCAGGATCAGCTGCAAGTCATCTTAGCGTGCTTGGCCGAGAAAAGAGAGATATAAAGGTCCGTTCGTCACTGTGATATCTCTATCCGCCGCCTGTAAGGTTATCAGCATCCCCATCCGCTCAACCGCATCTTATAGCTTGCTTGTGCTCGCCTCTTGTGCTCGCCTCTTGTGCGGCAACGGCGGAGTGACACTTGCCAGTGAGTATTTCCGCCACCGCTCCCCCTCGTTCACCCACTCATATGGATGAACCCGTCCCCCATTTTATCTCTCCTTTGGCCACAGGGCACTCTCAACCCTTATTTTGCGCAAATGCTCTCACTATCATCTAAGCTTCAGGCACACGTGCCTCTGTGTCCTGACCCGCCTAGGGGCAGGCCGTCCGCGAGCATCCTCGGAATTGTGAAAAGTAATGTTGGGGGCTCAATGCTGAAGTAGCGGACGAACTTGGAACATTTAGCTACCCTCATTGTTACCTCCTATCTCTATCTGTTGTGTCGTTGGTTAGGTCACGGTCGGCTTGTACAACCTCGATATCGCTCATCTCGAGATTTTACTATCCGAAGCAGAGCTAATGTGTCTCCCCATGACTTGCATTCTTGCCCCCCGCCCATCATATATACGAGGGTCGACGCGCTGGTCACGTGCGTTCATTCAGATGAGTCGGAAGCTGTCGGAAGCAATGCGTGCCTTGACTTCAAGCTCTGTTTCTTCTTCACGCTGCCCAGCCGCACAGGAATGCTTGTCTTCCTTCTATACGATCTGCCGACGGGAGACTAGCCCGTCCAAATTCCCGTTATCTATGTTTCTCAGTGAGTACCCATCTCCAAATCATTCTCAGGTATTTGATCTTAGGAATTCGCTCACGGTGTTTGGTACTTAGAAACAAGCATTGATACATATCTAATTGTATGGTGTACGCACTCGCTCTGGGTCTACTCACTCGCTACACCATGTTTGCTGTCGGCGATATGAAAATTAACTTGCAAGACCTCCTCGAATCGTATAAACTTTGACCTCAAGATAGTCGGTCGACCTTGACTCATCGTACGGTTTTCCAGACGCTTCTCACAAGGATATGCAAATGATTTTTCACGGTCAATCTGTGATTGTGAGTGCACCCAACTGAAACCATATGCATCACTTCTAGCTCAACCAAGTTGTCCACTGGTTGGCTTCTCCCTTCATCACAGCGGTCATCTCACGTGCAATAACCCTGTCGGTCTGCTCTGATGGGTGAAGCTCGTCGTACCTAGACCAAGGTTGGTAATCCGAAGTTTGGAAGTGGCAAGCGATCAACTCACCACATGTAGCTGTCACGGTCGGTACCCTCCACAGTCGTGCAAGTAGCTGGGTTGGGATCGTTGTAGGTGCTATACATACAGGTGTTGATACATCCCGTAACGTTCAGAGGTGCCGTGCCGTTGAGGTAGTTCTGGGGGTTACTGTAGATGTCAGTGAACAATCCGTACGAATCGAATGATGCTACAGGGGAAATATGTGAGTCATTTTCCGCCTTTCTTGCTGAAGATGCGACTTACCAATGTGTGCATCCGGCATCGTAGGGACGAGGGCCTGAAGCATAAGCTCTGTGAGCGCGTTTCCGGTCCGCGAGAGTTCCTTCATGAAGACATTCCACTCTGTGGTGTTTCTCTGCTCATCCCAGTAGATGTTTGGGAACGAGTAGTTGGAGTACAGGATCGTCAACTCGAGAGGTATGATCTTCATTGTTCTTGTCAACAAGCTTTTCATCCCTGATGTCCTGTGTACTCACGTTCTGCATGATGAAGTTTCTTGCTCCGCTTGCGTACAGCACCTTCACCACATCTATCGCGCACTGCCTGACTTGTACAAGTGACACATCAGGAGCATCACTCCCAGTGATGAGAGCGTTTGCTCCCAAGTCGTTTGTCCCGATCCAAATCGTGTACATGGTTTCTTCCGGGTTCAGATCTAACGTGCCATTGCTCACCTCCCCGAAGTACGAGGGCAACTGGTACCCGAAGATGGGAGGGTATGGGCGGTACGTCAAGTTGTTCGAACACGTAGCACCGGATCTGGCGAAGCCATAGACGTTGAATGGGCCGTATTCAGCTGCATAGGTAGGCCAGGAGTAACCTCCGTCAGCAGTGGGGTAGTAGGAGATGTCGGTGTAAGAGTCGCCAAAGGTAACAAAATTTTGGATCTGACCAGGCGCGACGCCTACCGCCAAGGACGGTGAGGCAAAGGCCAGCAGGGCGGACGCGATCTTTAGACCGGAGAGCAAAGCCATGGAGCGGGACTGCGATCTTGCCACGTTCACGAGCGCATCTTATACCTCTCGCATATACAATCTAATATTGTCCGACTTCCCCACCGTCCGTCAACCGGTCACCCCCGTGAAACGGAAAAATATCGTATCACAGGATTCACTGCGTATTATGATGAGCAGGGACGGCCCAATACATACCGCATTTACCGTTTCACAGTCCTGGGTTAACGTTTCGCCTCGTGGCTTACGCTGTCGATCAATAAACAAAGATCTGACTCTCGGCATCCGGACCAGCTGCAATTTTTTTTGTTATTCGCGACGACAAGGTCATTGCAACAGCAACCATAGTGGATCTCGACGCTTCTTCAGGTAACCGCTCTAATCCCGCGCTCAGTGCTGGTTCACGGTGGGGGGAGATCGCCCACGAGCACGGCACTGGAAACACATTTTCCGAGTCAGGATTGCTTGCGGACAGTTGACTCACATAGCCAATCGTCGTTGTCCAGCAGGAATTACCTTTGCGCCTGAAAGGTCACGCCTGCGCGGCTATAATTTACTGTGGGAAGGGTGAGAAGAAGGTCAGGATTAGCTAGTGGTAACGCTGGCTCGTTGTGCTGACTTCATAGGAGTTCAAGAATAGCTTCCTCCATGAGTCAGCTCGAGGGCGAGTGAGGCAAAAATGTTCTCAGAAGAGCCGCGTGCGGCTGGAGCAATCAAATTGGCTAGCGAATGAGAATGCCCATCAGTCATGGACATCGAGGACTATTCAGGTTCGTCTGACCTACTTTAATTCTGCCCTTGTTCCCCGCCAACGGGCTTGGTTTTGTTCATTGATGAACGCGTGGCGATGGCAAGAAAGTGTGGGGGACCACTCTCACGGTGTGTACCTCCAAGGGGGTTTTGGTCCAAATTTGTTGATCGCACAAGGTCGCTGGCTTGGTTCAGCAATACTCTTTTGCGAAGTAATCCGCCTGATATCCCGCTCACGGTTTGAAATAGGTGAGTTAGCTCTCCGCGATCCCTGGGCTGTGTGATGTCGACTTCCAGATACAGGAACGACCCACGAATGATAGTGACTGATACGCTACTATCGTAAGCACCAAAGTATAGAGCCCAAATTCGACGCAGCCTTCGGTTCCTCGGAAGGGCCTTCACAACAATGCGGTTAGGTGTGCGATGACACTTGTACCTCAGGTAAAATAAACTCATACCCAAGTGAGCCCTGGCTGTTGCAGTGTTGCCTGAAACACCCCACGGTACCCAAGAAGCCCTGAGCATGTCCTCAGAGAGCCGTCTCTAGTTGTACATGGTAGTTTATATAACAAAGAGTGCTTTAAGTCCAAGTCGAGCCCCAGTATGTTGGTATAATGTTATGGTCTGTGCGCAACTCACCCAACTGAAACTACCACTCCGAATTCCTCCAACGACAGAGCCTCACTCTCAGTGATTAAGGGACAGTCGTCGACGTGCACGTAAGCGATGCGAGCTGGTCGTAAAGCTTCTGAGATAGGAATCAACGTCGAAACCACACCACTGGAGAATTGTGTGCTCGGCTTGGCCGGAGGCGTTGTCCCCTCCCCGCCTTGCCTGCGTGACCTCTTCAGTGGTCGTATCGCCCGGCCCAGCACAGCAGATGCCGCCTCGACATCACTAAACCTCGCTTCCCTCGTTTTATCTACAATATTGGCATCTGGAGGGAATGCCCTAACACATACGACAGCGAAGAGGTGCTTGAAGGCTGCATCTGCACAGCCCCATAGGGTGAGTTCCTCGAGTCGTGGGCAGACCCTGACACCTTTCCCGACGGTCGACGTGCTCCCGCAAGATTCTGCTAGGGAGTGAAGCACGATCCCAACACCAGTGCAGGAACCAATGGATAGGGAGACCAAGCTCGGTGTGTAACCCAGCATCATTTTCCCGTGTTCCTGGGAGATGTCGAAATGCGATAGTGTAAGATGCGTGAGGTGTGGGAGACGAGGATCTCGGAAGATCGACTCCAGTCGGGGCAGGGATGGGAGCTGCCGTTCCCCCTGAAGCGGCTGCGTGCCAATATGTGAGATTTGAAGTCGTTCGAGTGAGGGGAACATGAATCTCCTCATAGCCAGGCCCAAAGTGTCCTCGCTCTGGCAATGAAGATCGAGTTCCTTAAGAGCAGTAAGGGAGATGACGCTATTCAAAGGCTCAGCCTGGGTGAACGTGTCTGGATCGTAATTTCCGCGGAATTGGATGATATCGTTACGCTTTACCGAAGGACTGGCAATGGATAAGTCCCAACGCTCGAGGAGCGGGAGAGTGAATAGCGACAGGAAGCGGTGGATATCCCTTGGGTAGGCGAATTTCCAAACTAGGCTTCTCAAAGTCGCGAGTTCGAGGGGGTCGGTGACCGACTCAGCGTTAACGGGGATTGGGTTCGATTCACCGTGCTGGCTCCGAAGAGCAACATCGAAAAATGGAACTGTTTCAGCGAGAACCAGCTCTTCCAACCGAGGAGCGTATTGGAGGAAACGGAAGCAATGAGACATGCGCAGGGTGTAGTGGTGTGGCCGGTGCATAGAAACCTTTTTGGGCGGATAACAGAGTTCGAGAGTCCGGACATTCGAGAGCAGGTACCCGGGGATGGTCATGAGGGGGATTTGCTGCAAACGCATGTGGGAGAGGACCAAGTTCCCGATAAATGGATCTTGCTGGTCAAGAAGGTCGTTCGTCAATAACGACGACCCTGCAAATGAAGGGTCTTGGATTAAAATAGCTAGATCCAGGGACTGTAGGTGCGAGAGGCTTGAAGTCGGATACTGAGTGAGGGAGTCGACAATCTCGTCTAAAGAAGTTGGAAGGTTGCACCCGAAGGCAATAGATCGCCATCGTGACTGGTGAGGTGCCACCTGGTGGACCAGTTGCGTGGCTGTATGAACCTCTGGCGAGAATGAATTTCGTTCGGTTTCCAGAATAGGTGCGAAGCAAATATCGAGTAGACTCGATCCAGAACGTTGAAGGAATGTTTCGAGCGGCTCTCTGTGCCACTGGTCGGTTCTGTATGATATTTGCGACCACAAACTCGAGGTGGAAAGCACGATCTGACGCCACTTATGGCAAACATGAGAGAGTACGACGGGGGATATGTTGTAGGATAGCTGGTTGGACGCGTCTGGATCGTCGGCGGCGGAGAAGATAAAGATATGTATAAGGAGTTCTGCGGGAAGCCAGTTAATGGGATGCTTTTGGCTCTCGAGCTCTGTTATTTTTGCATCGAGTGCCACCTTCTCCGCTTTCACGGATTCCAGAAGGCGCCTCATGTCCTGTAGGACAAGAGCAAAGTCGTCTTCCCGTCTCTGAAGAACGTCGATTTGACCGTGAATGACAGCTATTTCGTGGTCAATAACCCCCGTGCTTTTCCTGAGCATAATGGACGTTGAATCAAACAAGAAAATAGGGGAGGGGAAGGATTTACAGGTGATGGCTTGGATAGTGGAACTGCCATTTCACTTCCTGTCATCCTGGTTATATCGTCGACCTTCGGAGTTTGCCGGTGGATGCGCTTTTTGTTCGGGCAGGTTAAGGGTGGATCCTCAGAGCCCTTATGCTATGATTGTATGATATAGCTCTAACAAAAACCAAAGGACAAACAGCTCATCGTCCTCGTCATCGCACACTATCCGACGCAAGTTTTCACTGCCTTTGTGTATACGTGTCCTCAGAACCTCCGTCGGATGCCATTGTGGAGACAGGTCAGATGACAACCTTTCACCACTGTACTGTTTTTATCTCGCGTCGAGGCGGGAAACATGGGAGCGCAGCGGGTCCTCTGACATGCGTTGGCGAGAGTGTGCTATTCTGCTCGAGGTTCTGTGTCAACTTTCGGATCACCGGCGCAAATTCATGGGGACCTCACAGAGACACCCGGTCGTCATCTCCGCAAAGATTGACTTCAGTATGTCTCGTGTATACCCTTGATTGGTTGATGACTTCAGGCTGCGAATGTGTGTGGTCACGTTGAATTTTACGCCTTCTATTCCTCCACCTTAATGGAGAGTGCAAAGCAAATTTTGGCCTATAAATACGGTTCACATCGATCCCATTCACCTCTCCCTCTTCAAGCTCACCGCCATCACCGCCATGTTGTCGGTGCTCCTGACTGGGCTATTCACCCTCACCTCTGTGGTGTGGGGCAGGTCTCCTTCTAACTTGCAGCGAGGGCTTTACAAGTATGGCTTAGCGGCCACTGGTACCAACGCGACATATTCAATGAATGTCGCAGACTGCCCAGGTTGGTATTCAAAGATAGCCAGAGTTAACGATCGACTAATCCCCCCAAGGCTATACTCTCGAAGCGCTGACAGAGTCCAATACTGGCCTTTCCGCTCAGCTGAACCTGGCAGGCCCTGCATGCAATGCCTTCGGCATGGACATAGCAAACCTTACCATTGACGTCGTATATGAATCGCAGACTAGGTTTGGGTCGCGTTCAGCTCCCCCCGTTTCACGCTTAACGTTTCTCAAGGGTCCATGTCAAAATATACGACACCGCTAACCAGCAATTCACCATTCCCGAGACTGTGATCGCTCGTCCCGCTGCTCCAACCACTTCGTATACAAGCAATTCCGACCTTGTCTTCAACTATGATGCTTCGCCATTCGCATTCTGGATCACTCGGCGTTCAGAACCTGACGCCATGCCATTGTTCGATACCCGGATTTCATCGCTCCCTCCGACACCCATCCCGGCTTTCAATGCATCTGACAATAGCACTGCTTTTGATGGTTTTCCGCTCGTTTTCGAAGATCAATACCTTCAGGTAAGCTCGTAATGGACGCTTTCGAGAGGTATTGTGCCCCTAATCCAACATGTTACACCAGGTGTCTTCGGCATTGCCATATGGGACAAACATCTATGGCCTGGGTGAAGTTATTGCGAGCAGTGGGTTTAGGCGTGATATCGGTACCGATGGTGGAGTCGGAACCATCCAGACCCATTGGAATCGCGATGACGCGGACCCGATCGATCAAAATATGTAAGTCACGTGGCAAGAAAATCAGTCACCCACACGCGACATCCATAACCTCGCTCGCAGGTACGGCTCTCACCCAATCTACGTCGAGCATCGATTCAATGAGACGACCAACACATCGTCATCTTCTGGCGTGTTGCTCCTGAGGTAAGCCGTGCTGTTGTCCCGCTGTCCACCGCTCACATCAAGTTCAGTTCTGCTGGGACGGATATCTTCCTTCAGACACCAGCGAATTCCAATGTTTCACTGGTGGAATACAGAGCAGTTGGCGGTATCCTCGATTTTTACTTCTTCTCTGGCCCTACTGTTCCGGAGGTGATCGCGCAGTACGGCGCCGTCATCGGGTACCCCATGTGGCAGCCAGCATGGGGCTTTGGCTTCCACCTTTGCAGGTATATTGGCTCTCTGACTCTATTCCACATTGTTCTAAATGCTCCTTATGATGTAGGTGGGGCTATCATAACATCAGTGATGACATGCAAAACGTCGCCAACATGCGTGCTGCCAACATACCTCTTGAAAGTTCGTGAGGATCTAACGAGATATCTTAGTATTTATCTGATCGTTTCACCGTAGCTCAATGGAACGACATCGACTTGTACCATGCTTACCGAGACTTTACTACTGATCCTGTCAGCTTCCCTGGCGATGAGATGCGTACATTCATCCAGCAGCTGGTGCGTCCGGGCAAATGAATCCCGTGCTGGCTGATGCTGATAGTCGCGCATATGGTGCATAGGCCGCGAATCATCAACATTGTGAGTTGCATTAGATCGACTGCTGGAGTTGTTTACCGAGTGGTCCCCGATAGATATTCCGATCGTGGACGTCGGTGTGGCTGTCACTGTTAACTCAACCGATGTTGTGAGTACCACATCATTGTTCCTCGCTGCGGTTTCTCTAATTGGTGCGGTATTTCTCGCAGTACGACCCCTACACCAGAGGTGTTGAACAGTAAGTGAAGGCAGCCGCTTGTCTATCACGCGGATGGATAACCGCATGCAGGGATGTATGGATCAAAAACCCAGATGGCTCCGAGTACATAGGCCAAGTGTGGCCAGGGTACACCGTAAGTCCACTGTGGGCTATTTGCGAGACTTCATCGTAACCTCTCTGCGTCAGGTCTGGCCTGACTGGTTTTCAGAGAACATCCAGTCATACTGGACGGAGGCGCTTCGAAACTGGACGGAAATGGGTGTTGAGTTTTCCGGCATTTGGCTCGACATGAACGAAGCTAGCTCGTTCTGCAGCGACTCCTGGTATGAAGTCATATCATCATCTGAACGAGAAGCTTGCTGATGAAATTGTAGCGGTACTGGCGCGAACTACTCCGCATTAGCACCTTTGAGTGTGGCCGGCACCGTGGTCACGGGATACCCTGAATGGTGATAACTGGCTTAAACTCAATGGTCGTTGATACTGATCGCTTCATCAAAGCTACAACGAAACTCTTTCCGGGCCAAGTGGAAACATGACAGTCAATGGCACGTCGACTGATTCATGCACTACTGGAACGATGTCGATGGCTCTGGCAAAGCGCGGGGTCGGAGCTGGTGATGAGCCAGGGGTGAACATCAACACGCCGCCTTATGCTATTCACAACGGTGAGCTGTGAACGTTATGGCTTGAAGTCAGTTCCCTGACGTGACGTCTGCGTTTGTAGCCTTCGGACCACTGTCTACCAACACCTTGGCTACCAACGCGACTCACTATGGCGGTTATGTTGAACTTGATACACACAATTTGTTCGGCATGATGGAGGAAATGACGACTCATATCGCCGTACAGGAGATCTTGACTGGGAAACGTCCTTTCTTGATCAGTCGATCCACCTTCCCGTCATCAGGAAAATGGACTGGACACTGGGTAAGCTGGCCTTTGAGTTTTCCGTATACACGATGACCAAGTTTGCGAAGCTCGGGGACAACTACAGTAAATGGCAATACATGTACCTCAACATCCAAGGGGTTCTCCAGTTCCAGATTTATCAAATCCCTATGGTCGGCGCTGATACGTGCGGTTTTAGTGAGTTTACAGGTTGAATCTATGTATTACTAGGGTCTCATTTGTCGGGTTAGACGACAACACTGACGAAGAGCTATGCAACCGCTGGATGCAATTCTCGGCGTTCGTTCCTTTCTACAGAAACCATAATACATATGGCGCTCTCCCCCAAGAGCCATATCGCTGGGAAAGTGTAGCTAATGCTTCCCGCATTGCTATCGCTGCTCGTTACTCGTTGCTGCCCTACTGGGTTAGTTATTCTTCTATAGACTTCTCCAGTGATCAGCTGACATGTTGATACAGTACACGCTCTTCGCCAATGCGTCCACCTCTGGCCTACCTCCCGTCAGAGCTCTGTTCTACGAGTTCCCTAACGAACCTGAGCTCTTCAGTGTCGACACGCAGTGGCTCGTCGGCAGCGACATACTGGTGACCCCCGTCTTGACGCCTGGTGCAACCACTGTCGACGGTCAGTTCAATCGAGCGGTATAATTATCTATAGTGGTGACTGAATGGTCCATCAGGAATCTTCCCTGGTCGTGGAAGCGTTATCTGGCGAGACTGGTACACACACTCTGTCGTCAACGCCACCATAGGCGCGAACACGACTCTGGATGCGCCCCTCAGCCACATCAACGTGCACATCCGTGACAGCTCTGCTCTCCTTCTGCACCTTGAGCCGGCCTACACCATCTACGAGACGCGCCAAGGCCCATACTCCCTCCTCGTCTCGTTGTCGGCGAGTGGTGATGCCTTCGGCACGGCATACGTCGATGATGGGATCAGCTACCCGCCAGGTCCAAGCAGAAGTTTGACTTTCCAAGCAGGAAGCGGCACGTTGAAGATCCAGAGCGAAGGAGCCTATCAGATTGAGCAGAAGCTTGAGACGATCACTGTACTTGGCATCCAGAGGCCCACACAAGTGACACTAGAAGGGCAGGTGATCCAAGGCTGGACGTACCAGGACGCCCAAGAGGAGCTCGTGGTCTCGAATGTGACTGTGGATCTGAATGGAGGTGCAACACTGGAGTGGCAGTGAGGTGGCCCTTGGTTGCGGATCACATGAAAGATTCCACGTGTCTGTGTTTACTGTCTCTCAAATACACAATCCGCCTTGCTGTTTAAACAAGCCTCCATCTGTCAGTGAGGTCTGGAAAGGAGACCAAGCGTTCGTATATTGAGTGGCTTGGGCTGATACTATTTTGTCGACTTCAGTCTTCAGCGGGCGGCAACTTCGGCGACTTCCGGCTCGGACTTTGGAGCTTCAGAGCGCCGGCCTTCACCTTCTGTTATATGTTATCCCCAGTACTTGGTGAGTCTCCGGTGATGCATGGGATCAGGTCCAAGAAACTCCGTATTTTCCTCGCTCCTTGTCCTTTCTTGTATCAGCAGGCACTGTCGACTATATCTCTACTTTCTTCATCGTAGCCCTGCACTACCGCGGATGATTCAGCATCCTCACGCAATGCTCCACGGTACCTCTCGTTCGGTTGATCCAGAAGCTGCGTGGTGCACACGAGACTCAAGAAGCTCGTGATTTTCGTAATGATTAACGTCCCTTTCACTTCCGTTACGTTGAGCGTTGCGATGTTGTCCCCACAAACCCCAGCATATAAAGGCTGCTCCGCCTCTCCAACAAACCCAAGCCTCCCCAACCGCCCGCCTCCATGTTGTCGGCGCGTTTGTATGGGGTCTTTACCCTTGCCAGTGTGGCTTTTGGCCGGACAA
This sequence comes from Leucogyrophana mollusca, assembly GCA_021014945.1. NCBI lineage: Eukaryota > Fungi > Basidiomycota > Agaricomycetes > Boletales > Leucogyrophana > Leucogyrophana mollusca. Next base: position 20,524 of record MU266454.1, on the reverse strand, counting down.
GTTCTAGCCTGCAAAGAGCCCTACATACAAGTGTCGTTGAATCTACCCACTCGATGAACGTTGCTGAATGTCCAGGTCAGCTTTATTAAAGGACGCTCCAACAAACTATTGATCTTTGCTCTAGGCTATGCGCTTGAATCACTGGTTGAGTCCGACACGGGTTTGACTGCTCTACTTGAACTCGCCGGACCTGCGTGCAATGCCTTTGGAGAAGACATAAAAAGCCTCGCCATTGAAGTCACGTACGAATCCCGAGCGAGGGTGCATGTCAAAATCTTTGATACTGCAAACAAGCAATTCACTATCCCTGAGTCCGTGATTGCTCGCCCGCCCGCTCCAGCCGTTTCCTACAAGAGTGACTCTGATCTCGTCTTTAATTATAATCCTTTGCCCTTCGCATTTTGGATAACCCGGCGCTCGGAGCCCGATGCAGCGCCGTTATTTGACACCAGAGCTTCGTCTTTGCCCCCAACCCCCATAGCGCCAGTCATCACCACCGACGACAGTACAGCTCTTGATGGCTTTCCTCTTGTATTTGAGGACCAGTACCTCCAAGTGAGCCGCAACATGTGATTTCTCTGAACTATGCGCTAACGAGGTTCTCCAAAGGTTACCTCCGCATTACCGCACGGAACGAACATTTATGGGCTGGGAGAAATTATAGCAAGCAGTGGATTCAGGCGTGATATTGGCACAGACGGTGGTGTGGGCACTGTACAGACCATGTGGAGTCGCGATATCGAAGATCCCATCGACCAGAACATGTAAACCATTGCCAAATTCGATAATGATGCGACTAACCTATTACAATCCCAGGTACGGCGCACATCCGATGTATCTCGAACATCGTTTCAACAGCACTACCAACAAGTCGTCTTCTCATGGCGTTTTGCTCCTGAGGTATTTCTTCTGGTCTGAATTACTGATCGTATCAGCTCACACCAAGATGGCAGCTCTTCAGGGGCTGATATTCTACTCTTGACACCACCGAACTCTGATGTTTCATTGGTGGAGTATCGTATGCTTGGTGGAATCCTCGACTTCTACTTCTTCTCGGGTCCTACCTCGAAGGAAGTGATCGAACAGTACGGAACAGTCATTGGATACCCGATGTGGCAACCAGCATGGGGCTTCGGTTTCCATCTCTGCAGGTATAGCATTCGTTTATCGTCAGTTTCACCCCCATTGAAACATCGGCTCCCAGATGGGGTTTCCATAATATTAGCGAAGTCAGAGACAATATCGACCAGATGCGCGCTGCAAACATCCCTCTGGAAGGTTAGTGAATCTTTCCTCGTGCACTCTTGGCCAATTAACCTGGAACGTCGATAGTGCAATGGAATGACATCGACCTATACCAAACATATCGGGACTTCACGTCTGATCCTATTAGCTACCCTGGGGACGAGATGCGAGCTCTCATCCAGGAGCTGGTGCGTTGTTCTCTCGTCACCCTGGTGCTGACTGACCTTTATGTCGGCGCATAGGCAGAAAACCATCAGCATTGTGAGCTTCAGTGGACACTTTCGTGAGTTCTAGGCATTGATCAACTACAGATATTCCCATTGTCGACGCGGCTGTGGCTGTGACAGTCAATTCGACCGATGTTGTGAGTGCTTGAACCCCCCAGAAATCATCATGAATAACTCTCGATTTGATCATCGACAGTATGACCCTTATACTAAGGGTGTCGAAGAGTAAGTGAATCTCGTCTATCAGCTTCACTGGAGACTTATCTACTCAGGGATGTTTGGATCAAGAATCCAGATGGTTCTCTTTACATTGGTTCAGTGTGGCCAGGATACACTGTAAGCACCTGCGACGTCCTTGTAGTGACCTCGCACTAATACCTTGTATTTAAGGTTTTCCCTGATTGGTTTTCAGAGAACGTACAGCGATTCTGGACGGAAGCCCTTCGGAATTGGACAGAAAAAGGCATTGAATTCTCTGGCATCTGGCTTGACATGAACGAGGCTAGTTCGTTCTGCAGTTACTCTTGGTACATTCCAGCACCTGTCACCCGCCCGCTGATCTAACCCACCCCCAGCGGGACAGGTGCCAACATCTCAGCGCTGGCTCCTCTGGATAACTCTGGCACCGTCATCACGGGATACCCTGAATGGTAAGAAAACCGGTGTGAGCAGGTAATCATTATTGCTCATCTTCGACGATACAAGCTACAATGACACCATCTCGGGACCAAGCGGCAACATGACGGTGAATGGCAAGTCAACAAACTCTTGTGCAACAAATACATCGTCAACCACGTCCAAACGTGGTGTTGGCGCTGGTGGTGAAACCGGTGTAAACCTCAACGCCCCACCGTACACTATCCACAATGGTGGGTTCTACATTGACTGCTTGTGTGCACACGATACTCATCGTGTTTTGTAGGCTTTACTGGATTGGCCAATCATACCTTGGCCACCAACGCTACTCATGCGGGTGGCTATGTCGAGCTCGACGTACATAACATGTGGGGGCTAATGGAGGAAAAAACAACGCACTTGGCAGTTCAAGACATCTATCCCGGAAAGCGCCCCTTCCTAATCAGCCGTTCGACGTTCCCTTCGTCAGGGAGATGGACTGGCCACTGGGTGAGCACGCTCCTACTGTCTTTTACGCTGAAATCGGCTGAAACCGGCGGCATCGTATGAAGCTGGGTGACAACTACAGCAAGTGGCAATACATGTACCTCTCCATCCAAGGAGTTCTGCAGTTCCAGATTTACCAGATTCCGATGGTTGGTTCGGATACTTGCGGCTTCCGTGCGTGCTCTTGTTCGTTGTTACGCTACAGACACTCACCCTTCTTACAGTGGGCAATAGTGACGAGGAATTATGCAATCGTTGGATGCAACTTTCTGCGTTTGTCCCTTTCTACAGGAATCACAACACATATGGCGCCATTCCTCAAGAGCCTTACCGGTGGCCGAGCGTTGCCAACGCCTCGCGGATTGCCATTGCCGTTCGTTACTCCTTGCTCCCATACTGGGTACGAACTCTTTCAAGCGCTTTGGTTGTTTGTAACCTGTCTGACCTTTGATGACAGTACACCCTCTTTGCGAATGCATCAATGGCTGGGTCGCCGCCCGTTAGAGCTCTATTCTATGAGTTCCCTAATGAACCCGAGCTGTTCACTGTTGATCGACAGTGGCTAGTGGGCAGTGACATACTGGTTACGCCTGTCCTGACCCCCGGCGCAACTACTGTTGATGGTGCGTAAATCGAGCATGATTCAATATTGTCCCATCATTTTCTCAATTGTTATTTTAGGTATCTTCCCAGGTCGCGGCAGCGTCATCTGGCGTGACTGGTACACACACTCTGTCGTCAATGCCACCATAGGCGCGAACACGACTCTGGATGCACCCCTCAGCCACATCAACGTGCACATCCGTGACAGCTCTGCCCTCCTTCTGCACCAAGAGCCGGCCTACACCATCTACGAGACGCGCCAAGGCCCATACTCCCTCCTCGTCTCGTTGTCGGCGAGTGGTGATGCCTTCGGCACGGCATACGTCGACGATGGAATCAGCTACCCGCCAGGTCCAAGCAGAAGTTTGACTTTCCAAGCAGGAAGGGGCACGCTGAAGATTCAGAGTGAAGGAGCCTACCAGATTGAGCAGAAGCTTGAGACGGTCACCGTACTTGGCATCCAGAAGCCTACACAAGTGACACTAGGAGGGCAGGTGATCTCAGGTTGGAGCTATCGGGGAGCTCAAGAAGAGCTCATTCTATCGAATGTAACCATTGATCTGAATGGGTGTTCGACATTGGAATGGCGCTGAAGTTTACCGTAACTGTCCTAGGATGTATGGACTCTACCTTTCCCTTCATTGGCGATGAATATGGCGGGTCACTGATGCCCTTCCCCTTGAACTCAACGAGGCTCAAATCTGTTCAATCATGTGCTAAGTTTCATTCGAGGTAATGTGTGTGTATAATCCCGAATTATTATTTAGGTAGGACACTGAGCTGAATTTTTGAACATTGAACCTGACAGGACTCGGCCCCAGAACCGTCAGAAAGCTCACCCCCCTTGTCCGATCATATTCTTCTGCTCTGATGCGTGGTCAAGTCACTGTCGTACCCTCTCCCAGGTTACATGCCTTTCCACTGGACCTTATCCTGTTGCATCCGACGAGGAACGCCATTTGATGACGGAGCTCCTTCAAACTCACCAACGAGCTTTCTTCAGTGCGCCTCGCGCCGGGCCGTAATCGTCTAAGTCGGAAGGCCAACCATCTCAACATGATTTAAATTCGCAGGGACCCTCGCACGCACCCTTGCAGGTGACAGTCTGCTACTGTGAGTGCGATCTCCAGTCTGTTGAATTGCATGCTCCGCATTCTCAGTGAGGACGCTCCCTTCATCTTATCACGGACCAAGGATGGCTCGCTCCGTAAGCAAACTCAAACTAATGCGGTGCCACGCTTCTCGTCTTGTACACCGTGCACAGATGTCGAGAGCGTGTCAACAGATTGCGATTGCGTATCCTACACGAATTCGATAAACTCTCTTTTTGAAGTTCACATGCTTCCAGTATAGGCAGGCGCTTTTGTGCGGTGCTCGCCGTCTTCGTGGTAGCGAAGACCGATAACATAGCACCTCTCATCCACGACACCCTGTATCAGAGGCGCGTGCGGGATATCCAGGAGCCGGTGGTTGGCACCGAGTTCTCGGATACGTACGACTGGCAAAGTCATTTTCGGGTGGCTCGACTTCGCAATTCAGGCAAATGATGAGTTGGTGTAGTATACTCTCCTCTAACAGATATACGTGCCAATCGTCCACCTGGCTTACGGTGCCGACACCGACTAATCCGACCCTTCGTTAGGCGTCTTCGACCTCGCCTTCCCGGCGGACGCGCTTTCATTTTGCGCAATGTATTTTGGGGCTACAGCACTGTTTACAGGCCACCATTCATCATTGACGTCACTTTGATAAAAGCTGTTAACTCGCGCCCGCCCTTAGCTTGGAGAACCGTCCTCCGAGCGGGTAGCCCGCCGAGACCGTAGTGTCCTTGCACAAAGTACTAGGTTAGTCCCCGTCTCGTAGCTGAGTTGAGTTCACTGTCCAAAAGTGTCGTTGGTGAGCTACGCTTTATCACGGTTGTCGTGTGGACTCCCGCACGGACACCTCTGAGGCAACCTCGACGCTCAGCGTGGCTGGTGCGGTATTGTTGGGGGGAGACTCATCAGTGCTATTTGCCTTTCAATTCTGCGCACAAGCAAGGTCAACAATTCGTTGGCCTAACACTTGATAACAAGCCTAGTTTTGATGCCCCCGACACCACCCAAAGTCCAATCCGAAGCAGTAAAAGTCCAATACAAAGTCCATAGTCAGATGCCCAACACCCAAGGTTACCGAGATATAGATATCAGTCCCCGTGTGTATTTTTAGTCTATTAGGCGGTCGAGCTCTGGACCCTGTAGTTCGCCGGTTCTTGATTAGCCTCAATCTACAATCAGTACTTAACACTTACTGGATGAACCACCGCTGGTCAGTCGCGACGCAATTTCCACCGTGCGCATTTTGCGTTGCCTGGCAGTTGAAAGCGACGTATTCGAGAACACTCGACTGTGCACAGGGATACACAAATGAATAGGTTTAGTCGTTACTCCTGTGTTATCGGGAATCCAGATGACTTACCCAGTCGCTCCTGCAGTACGTGAGGTTGTAGCTGGCCTGGTCGATGATAAAGGTCTCGCAAGAGGCATAGGTCATGGCTACTCCGGACGTGTTCTGTGAGTTGACAAATAACAAACATTGAGCAATAGAATATTTGTGACATCTAATTTATTGTGCTGACCGCGGTGATGTTGAACAGGGGGCCTTTACAGTAGTCGCCTAATGAGTATGCCAACACCAGGACAAAAGCGAGCACACTAACCGACATTCTGGCTATCATATAATAGGGCATCCGCGATGACCTGGCAGTCGTTGGGGTCCGGTCCTCCTCCAGAGGGGTAGAAGCAGTTCGTGGTGCCTATGATTGTTCATTTCTTTAGTGCCTCCCAGCCACGATCGCATCTCACTCACAGTTGGCTCCACACACGTTTGACGGGTCATCCGACGTAGCCGCCAACGGAGCAAAGCCGGGAAGGGTGTTGGAGCAAGAAAGGGTCTCGGCCTTGACGTTGTTATTCTCTCCGATGTAGGACGTGGAGACGACCTGCTTGTTCTCGCATGTATACTCTGACGAGAGGGCGGCTCAGCGATCTTCGAAACAATGGAAGCTTGCGATCAATCCACATACCAGCAGCGAGGGAGCTTCCGATGAAGGCGAGCACTAGGGGAAAAGCGAAAGCCGAGAACTTCATACTAGATTTGACTTGGTTGGGAGATTATGTAGGGGCAGCTGATTATCGATAGACTTACCTGCACACCCGCCTGGCTTTATAGGCGCAGAGCAAGAGCACATGATGCCAATATTGTGTTTGTGTCCAAATCACTGCCCTAGAAACCTGATGCCAAAATGCCCCAGGATCAGTTGGACAGCGTTACGACGACGTCAATAAGCACTCGGGTGGCATTGACGTGCAACTGATTCGAGATCGGATGGGATATGCACGTCAGATGTGGGACGACAGAATCTATCTTCTCAAGACGGGAAGTGGTCTCCGGGCTCTTGGCCGTGAAACATTTACCTTGGTTTGGAAGGCTTCGGTGGACTGACGCCAGCGCGAGTCTTAGCACTGCTGTTCCACATGGATTTGCAGATGGGGGTGAAGCGGATCATGTCTCAGTCTGGGGCAGTGTTTGAGAAAATACTTCAACCTTGAAGGTAAACTGACCCCGCAATAATCGATATCATGCGGGGAGACGAAGCCGTGGCGAGAGTTATTTGTAGTGTATGGGATGGGGATGCAGCTATTACCTCAATTGCCGCAGAGGCATAGGTACGACCAGATGGCACGAGATCCTATGACCAGAGCGCATGTTCGGAAGGAATGGCCAAGAAGGGGCTTTTCAGCGCTCATCGACCAGCTTATGCAGTCTACGTTGAATCGGATGAGTCACGCATGGAGACGCTGGAGGCAGAAGAGGTGTCGCATATTCGAAGGCAACATAAATGGTAGTTACCGTTTCAGATGATATTGCTGATGTCGGTGAAAGTCATGGGAAGGCTTCTTTCCCACTGTCAGCGATTCCGTGGTGATATTGGACTTTGCCTGTGGGAAGGGAGATCGAGGGCGAGCACAATGAACACAGACAGACGTACTCACCGTATGCGTGATAGAGATGATGCCTTATAGGTCTGTAGAGATGAACCAACCTACTTGCGCCACGTCCGAATCAGTCGAAAATCCGTGATACAAGTCCGGAGGGTGCATTCAAGCATTTTCAGGTCCTGAGACGTATTGCACGGAAATGTCAAAATTTGGGTAAGGCCTAGTGGCATAAAGCGCCAGAGCAGACGGCCATCAACGCAAAGGTCCAAAAGCAGTCGCGGACGGGCTTACAGTAATGCAAACGATTAAACCGATCTTGTAGCGGGATTACCGTTATGAGTGTTAGGGAAATGACCCCGATAATATATGTGCAAAAGGAGGGCCACTGAAGGGCAGGAGAGCATTTCGGCAGTAACATCATGGTCTACATTATGTGGCATGTATGTTAAGAACGGCTATGGGACACTCACCTGGGAGGCGAGTAATGACTAAGAAGTATTTGCGCACGGCGAGAAGGCACGTAGGGCGGCAAAGGTACCGATAGATTAGGAGGGTTGCAAAAGCGAGGCTCCATACGGGATTTCCAGATGAGATGAAATCAAGTATCGATGGAATGTGATCGGAGCCACGTGAGGCTGCTTGTCGCGAGTACATACAAAGCCGGAAAGTAGATAGGAGGGTCTGATAAAGAGCTCACCTTCGCCGCACGATTCAAGTCGGTTCTTCTGTCTTCTTTCAGGGAAAGAAGGGGAAAGAGCGGTCAGAAGGTGATGCGGCTGCTGCGTCGCTTGTCTAAAGCTGCAGAGGAATATTCCTATTACCGATACTTCCAGGGAACATACCGGGTGACAGACCGCATTTTGAGTGATGCCAAAAGACCCGTAGTGTTTAGCTGAAGCAAACAGCCACAGGCATAATGGTTCGGGGAGGAGCATGGAATTGGACTCCGATGGAGGTCCGAAGAGAATGGAAGCGTGTCGGCAAAGACAATGCCGTTTCGGGGTTTCAAAAAATCCTAAAGCGGTACATCTTGATTGACTTTTTGACCAGACACGACAAGGTCCGCATCCTCGACAATGGGACACTGGCACGCAACACGCCTCGGCCATGCTTTTTGTCTTTGTTCTCCCCGTTTGTATAGTAACCTTGAGGCAGCCACCACCCACGAATGTCTACTATGCATAACAATAAAAGGTAAATATATAAAATACACGCTAATGCCTCGTTGCAGAAGCAGAGGTTATTCCCCCGCACCATTTAGTGCCAGCAAGCCGGCTTTCCTGCAGTGCGCGAGCGTACTTGCATCTTTTTATCCACTTTCTTTCATCTCGTCGATCTTCTTAAAAAGCTTTTTCTTGTTGTACAGTTTCCCTCCAGTCTCACGAATCATCCGTTCTTTCTAGAATCATGCGTTTCCAGAGCATCCTACCGCTTCCTGTGCTCTCTCTGTGCCTAGCGGTCCTCCCGACTGTCTACGCACACGGCTACGTCGCGCAAGTGACCATTGATGGCAAACTCTACCAGGGAAACGTCCCAAACGCTTCGCCTACTCCGTCGATCGTACGACAAATTAACAATGTCGCACCAGTCAAAGGCGCGAGCAACGCGTATATGAATTGTGGTCAGAGCGCGCAGAAAGCCTCCCTAGTCGCTTCTGCCAACCCTGGAAGTCAGCTGACCTTCAGATGGGAGGGAGGTGATGGCAGTAATGTCAGTGGCACTGGTATCTGATTATTTTGACACTCGTAATGACTGATTTTGGCGTAGTGGCCGCACAATATCGGCCCTTTGATGACCTATATGGCATCATGCACTGGGACCACTTGCGACCAGTACGATTCGACTAACGCCGAATGGTTCAAAATCTCAGAGGTCGGCCTCGAACCAGGTGATATGGTCTGGTATCAACAAAACCTCAGTATGTCTTGTCTTGAACACTCCGTCTCCCAAATTTATGAGCCGTCCTATTACAGTGAACGGTAATGTTGCGAATGTCACGATCCCTTCGACCATTGCTCCAGGACAGTACCTCATCCGACATGAGATTATTGCACTACACCTCGCGAACGAGATGGGCGGCGCCGAATTCTACCCATCGTGCACACAAGTGAACGTTGGAGGCTCCCAGACCGGTGTGGCTCAATCGAGCGAGATGGTTACATTCCCTGGTGGGTACAGCGACACCGATCCTGGCATCTATGATCCCACTGTAAGCTACCATTCGCATTTCTCGCGTGTGTGCCCATTTGGCTAATAAGTCCTATTTGATTTAGATCTTCGATACCCCGGTCAACTACACTTTCCCTGGCCCTCCTATCGCAGCGTTCGTCTCCGCCTCGCCGTCCTCCACGACTTCATCTTCCCCTCCCTCCGCCTCATCCTCACCATCCTCATCTCAGTCAAGCGCGCCCGCAAGCTCTTCTCCATCCAGTTCAGGTGGTAACACCAGCTCCTGCAAGCTGCAGGCTCGGAACCTCCAGGCCCGGGGCCTCGATGCGCGCCGGCCACGTAGCGTAAGTCGCGTCATGCGCAAGTGGCTAAGCGATATAGCTGAGAACGAGTTTGCATTGTGGTCAAACTGATCCGCCTCGTGAGAAGACTAGACTTCACCCCCACTATGATATCTGTGTGTAGTCGTATGTTATTGTGTCAGACCCATTGCTGCTTGTTGTAGATCAATAAGTAGGCATTGTATTGCTATTTACTAGCTGATTATTGGATGGATGTAGACCATATTGTAGCGCTACTTACAATAACACTCTTTCAGTTGCCCACATCGACCTCGGCTAACTTTGAGGCTTGGAGTTGGTCCTGGAACACAATTCTCGGAAACGTATGGTTCCTGCCACGACCGTGCATATGTGCCTTGTGCTCGATACATCACAGCCTGTCAACCCCAATCAACACGAATTTAACACCCATTTCCGCATTATCGATCATATCTCTATCGACCCCTGCGTTGATCAGCCATACCGTATACTCATCCCCGGGTGCTTGAATCTGGCGGAGGGAACGTGTCATGTTAAGTCCAAACCTGAACTTAACACCCGTTTCCTTGCACGAGCTTCAAGCACCTTGTGATCACCGATGGACACTATAGCACCATGGGTTCCCACAAGGCGTCCCGCACACGGCGGGTTCCAGCGGCCTTCCAGCTCACAGACACCGCGTGTCGCCGGAAATCACCCACACAGGTGCCCTTCTTCTTGCGAAGCATTCCAGAAGGATTTTACCCAAACATCCAGATCCCAGCGCAAAATGGAGCTTGCTAAGCTGCGCCAGCATTACAACTGATGCTTTTCTCTGAAGGACTTGCGATCTGGACTGTCTGCGGCATGGTGAAGTTGCGGTAGAAAAGTTAAAACGCTCTGACCTCTATAACGCCACGCTCTGCTCGATAAGGGCATTCCCCCCCTATCTCAATAAAGCTTCCCACCTCATGATCACCACACCTTCTCGAGCGCTCAGCGTCCAGTTCTCCTCTGATAAATTCGCGGTGACCTACAGGAGCTATATTTCCTTCCTGAGTTGTGATACCAATAAACCTCACCAAGCCTCTGCTCACGATAAGTACGATGTCAACCGATAATTCCAACTTCAACCTACGCGACGTCGAGGCGTTTGTATTCGATGTGTTCGGGACCACCGTCGACTGGTTTACCACAGTCTCACGAGAAGTGGCTCTCAAAAGCCGGGGACAGATCGCAGTAGGTGTGTACTGGTGCCAGTGGCCATAGGCGTGGTCCTTGGAGTAATGCATGCACCATGATGTCGTAGGTTCGCAAGATGCTATGGACTTCGCGAATGAATGGAGAGAAGGCTACAAACGGACAGTGTGTGTGCAAATCTCTCCTTCGTCGAACCTAACCTTGAAGCTCTACGCATGCTGACCGCGAGGACGGGTTCGCGCGACAGCTATCGCGTATCGCAAGGCGGCGAGGGTCCCCACAGCATTGATGTTATGCATAAAGAGGTCATCTTCGCTCTACATGTCCTATCGGGTTGGCGGTCACGGGAACTGAATCGCGCGTCTACAGCTACTCGAAGAGATGCTCGACTCCCCCCGCTGGTCGCGGCTCGCCCCAGTCTGGAACGAAAAGGACCGTCAGGACCTTACTATGATCTGGCACAACCTTGATGGTACGCTTTCTCGCGTCCTAAATTCTCGAGGGGTGTGCCTGACCGTGTTTCTTGTTGTTGGAAAGCTTATCCTGGCGATACATTGGAAGGGCTCGCGAAACTAAAGGAGAATGCAATCATCGTAACGCTCTCCAATGGGAACTTCAGACTTCTGTTAGACATGGCACGTATTATTTTAAAATCCCTCGGAGCGCGAACCATTCAATATCCGATACCAGGCTAAGAACGCGAAACTCCCATGGGACGCCATCCTCTCTGCAGAGATGTTTGACACATACAAACCGTTCGTTCTTGTCTCCCATTACTTTTGATAAACGCTAATCATACACTCCATCATCTAGTGATCCCAAAGCCTATCTCAGTGCAGCTCACCACCTCTCTCTAGAACCACATAAGATCGCAATGGTTGCGGCGCACAAGTACGATCTTCAAGGTGCTGCCAAGGTGGGATTCAAGACGATTTACGTTCCGAGGCCAGCAGAAGACACGCCTGAGATCAGGGCGGACATGAAAGCGAAGAAAGACGGAGGTGAGGTTGATCTGGTAGCTGGGAGTTTCGTTGAGCTGGGTGCACTCGTAGCTGCTGCCCACAGGCGATAGAAATTCAAAAGCGCTTGCACGTAGGAGCACCAGATACTGGAGCTTGCGATTGGGACGTCTCTAGTTATTGAATTGCATCAACCCCTAGTAGGAGGGCGAGGTCTACATTAATTTTGGGCGCGGTGCCGAGTAGCTGCCAAGCACAACGATTGAATGATGGTTGGCTGGATGACGTCACTTACTTCATTTGGATATCGAGGGGCGATCACAAAAATGTGCCTGGTTCCAATCGGGTCCTGGGCGTAGCAGACGTTGATGAACTTTTGCATGTGAAACTGTGAAAGTCAAAATTGACCAGGGATAGCATGAACACTGTTCTTGGGGTAAGGATACATTGGTTCGCTAAAGATACAACATGAACGTTTCAATTCGTAATGATCTAGGGTCCGTGGTACATCAGGGAATAGAGAAATGTGTCAAGAGTCATGAACAGACCATTGTCGGATGCACGGGGACAGTGAAGGAAAGTCATAATCGTTACTAGCCATTTAGTGGATCATGGAAAAGTCCATGGGATATTCCAGCGTCAGCGAATGCTCTTCCCCCGGGGCGGGGAATCCCATCCTATCCTCCCATCTCTCTCCGGCTTTAACATCTGCCCAGGCGCCGTATTCGTAAGCCCCATATCCGAGGGTCGTTCCCCACTCCCCTTCTCTAGAGGCGAGAGCGGGGGATTCAAACAGGGACTGGATATCATCGGGGTACTGTGGGTGTGAGATATCTAGGAGACCCTCGGGTTCGCTATCCGGTGTCGTGGGGGACGGTATGGAAGGCCCACTCGAGCTGCAGCGGGTAGTGGTAGGAGAGGTGCTGTGGCTCGATGGACCTGCAGATGAGGGGCTGTAGGAGAGATAGAAAATCAGTTGGCGAGCAAGAGTCGGAGTATACGGGGCTTACTACGATGTGGTGCAGTCACTCCCACTATCAGACGTGAATGCGCTCGAGGTATTGCTCATCAGCAGGCTCGGAATTTGATAACGACCATCTACGTCCGTAGGTGCTGAAGTCTGACCGCTTTCTTTCGTGTTTGCGCCATTCAACAAGGTAGAAGGCAAGATACTGGAGACTGGAGTACCAAGGTTTGATATTGTTCCTGGAACGGGTGTTTTCTCAGGGACCGCGGAGGTCCCTCCTTCCAGAGTGGGGGTCTTATCGACATTGAAGGAGACAATAGCAGGGGTGGTCTCGGCTTTAGGCGTGTCATTAGCGTTGTCTCCCTCGCGCTTATCCGTACTGGCTTCCTTGACCATTTCACTGCCCGTAGATGCGCGGCGCACCTTTGCTTTCTTTAGGGACAGTGAAGGACGTGCGAGGCGTGCTCTCTGATTTTGAGTGGGTACAGAGGAGGTGCTGGCACCACGAGCGCGAGTTCTTCTTTCTTTGACGTCTTCTTTTCCGACAGAGTTTTCGGAATATTCTGAGTCAGACCCAGTGTCCGGAAGAATGGGCTTAATCTTGGGCTTATTAGGACCACGGATACGGCCCTCAGGTGCGTATTGGCACATAAGTCCTCGAGTCCTACAGCGCTGACACGCAGGATGCTCCCCCGTGCACTGCGAAATCAAGGCTCAATACGAAATCAAGGACATGGACAAGCAAACACACTTTGGCTTTCCGCACTCGGCACTTCTCACACGCTTGGGCAGTACGCAGCCTAGGGTGTTCAGGGGTGCGATAAAAGATCCCCGTGGTCGGATCGAGTGACCCAGCGAGTGCACAGCGCGGAAGACCCGTTTCTGGAGGTGGAGCCTGCGCCACGGCAACGGGCTGAGGGTACGGGCTGGGTGCAGGATATGACGGTGTGTACATAACGCGCATCCCACGCGAATCGTACATCCCCCCCTGACTCGCTGGTAGGAACTCATCCGCGGGGGACGGCCAGGAAGCGAAACTCGACACCGGGTCATGGTATTGCGCTTGCGGCAGGGGAGGGAGGGACGTAGAGTAGACGCCATAAGGGGCTGGGAGGGAATAGTGCTGAGCATCGCTGTTGTCAGTGCGAGAACTGTGGGGGTGGGAGGTAGTGGTGTTGGTACCCTGGAAGGAGGGAGGGTTGTTTGTCGACGGAGAAAACTGGGGTACACTGAGGACTACGGACACGTTCTGGCTGCGAGTTGGCGAAGATATGTGTCCCGACCGTTGTTGGCGAAGTGCGACCTCGTCTAGATAGCCAGGATGTCCCTCAGACATAATGGCAGCCGACGCACAAGCAAGAACTGAGACAAAAGCAACACGAATACGGGTGAAGATAAGAGAGAAGAAACGGCATCTGGCCTTGTCGGGTATTTATTCAGCTACCCATCATTCACTCATTCATTCGTTTCGCCAATGGCGTGGTGCAAGCTGGGTGAATAAACAAAGGAGCACTGACCGATACTGTTGCTTCCGCATTGCGGTCGACGCACCCAAAGATCTAGTCAATTGATAAGAGCTGGATAAGATGATTATTTCAAAAACAGCTCACTGTGATCGAGATGCATTCTTCTTCCGCTGAGCCGCTCCCCCTCTTGACCTTTTGCTGACTAACACTCAGCCACTGGAGATCGGACATCTTTATATAATGTGCTACTGCTACAAGATATGTGTGGTAAACGAACGAACCAGCGCGGTATTTGCTCTGAGATCGACAAAGAGCATAAGTGACACCTTATCCATAGGCGTCCCACAGGGAAGCCTCATATAGAACAGTTATAAATCAAAGAAAAGTAGAAGCGACAGCACCAGTGCGATGGCCTCTACAGACGGCGCTTGGCATGACTGAGACGGTGCCGGCGTTTCATGCTCGAACTACTAGTGCCCGAGCTTGAGGGCGCGAGCATGCACATCGCACTGCCTTTAGACGTGCTTGAACCTGCTGAGGTGGTTGTAGACGAGGAAGTAGATGCTCCACTGTTAGATGTGGTGGTGGTGGATGAAGTTGAAGACGAACCACTGGCCGAAGAGCTCGACGATGCGCCGGATCCAGTGGGGGAGGATGAGGCGCTTGGTGCTGGGGCGCCTGACCCTGCAGTCAGAGTGGCAACAGGAGGCCCTGGGAAGTCGTAGTCGACGGGCGTGTTGTAGATCTAGTAATACACCATCCCTCAACCACACGTCCTTGCACACCAACTGGTATCTAGACTTACATTGGGGTCGTAAATGCCCGCCTCCGTGTCAGTGTATCCACCAGGGAATGTGACGAGGTCGCTAGAGGAAGGTGTGCCATCCTGGCTGCCGCCGATCTTGAGCTGCGTGCAGGAGGGGTAGAACTCGGCACCTCCTTCACTGACTGCGAGCTGGAGAGAAATGAGCTCGGAGCGAAGTAGATAGTTGCCTGGGGCGATATTCCCTGGAATGGTAACGTTGGCCATAGCACCGTTCACTGCACAGACCAGTAAGCGTATGTCCAATAGCAAGCAGAGGATGCATGCGCACTGATGAGGCTTTGGTACCACGTTGTGTTGCCGGGGAGCAAACCCAGCTCGCTGATCTTGAACCACTCAGCGTTTGCCGAGTCGTAGGTCGCGCAAGACCCATCGCATGCTGCCATGTAGGTCATGATGGGTCCTGTGTTGTGTGGCCACTGTTATGATCACTGTGAACGAATGATCGCCAAACATGTAGCTCAAATTGATGACTCACGTTGGAATCGCCTGTCGACGACCCTACCCAGTCAATTTGGATTTGGCTGCCTGGGTTGGCGTTAGCAACGTCGCTGGCGAGAGTCGCATTCATCCCGCAGTTCAAGCTAGGGTTACTCGCGCCCTTGACGGGGTCGATCGTCGAGATCTGCCGGATGGCACTAGGGTTGGTGGTTCCGCCTGGGATGCTGCCCTGGTATGCCTGGCCATCGATGATCACTTGCTTCACGAATCCGTGAGAGGCGACTAAAGGAACGAGTGAGAGGAGAGAGAATAAGAGTGAGCGGGATGGTGTCATGACGGACTGAAAAGAAGGGAGGGATGGGGCAAGCGAGAACACGAAACGATGAAGAGGAGGGAAGCGGGAAACGAGGAGAGCGAGATGGGGAGATAGACTCGCTCAGCGAGGTTCAAATAGTATGCGCGGGTGATGGCCGGAGTGGGGCTGAAAAAAAAAATTGAAGATGCGAGATGAAGATGGCGGACCTACTAGTACTAATTACTCTTATAGATCCGGGACGATGCACAGCAGTCCATGCTTGGGTATGGAAGACAAGCAAGCCGCCTGCCAGCGTCCACATTCGTTTCATCTCCTTCGGGAGAATTTTAGCTTCACCTCACACACACCTCGAGTTCGGAGCAAGCTCATCTGAACGGGAACAATAAGTTTATTTCTGGAGGTCGCCCCGCGGCGGCGTGTACAATGGATGCAGGATAGAGGAAAATATAGCAACACCGCGCTGCACGATGTGAAACAGGTGGTCGCATCAGCCCCAGAATACAGAGAACAGAGGGAGGAAACATACAGCCTTGCAGCAATCACAATGGCGGTGATTTTGCGTTCCTTCGGCAGATGCCATGCGGCATTGGAGCACCTGCGGACTTTCCGCCTTCAACGTTGTACGTCCTGATGCGGTGCGTAACTTGTAATAACCGTATCAGCACACTTACTGATTGGGGGTCAGACAAGCCCAGGATACCAAAGTTCGTGCGGAGGTTTCCGAGACAATGCATGAGAATTTCGTGCCGACGTTTAGGAGATTTGGGGTAAGTATAAATTGTGGTAAAATGAGTGATTATATAATTATCTGTAAAGCTTCGATGTTTTTTCCTCCAACCTCATTCTCAGCCCGAGTGTATCATGGTCTGCCTCCGCCTACGGGAAACTAAATTCTTGGTTCTACGTGCATTCCATATCAATGTATAACGCACTTCCTGGAGTACGCTCTGTCACTCGTCCAGCCTGGTGACGCCACAAGTGTATCGTGGATCGCGATAGACCGTGATCGTCGGTTTCAGCGGCGGTTACTAACTCAACGAGCTCGACGTAGCGCCTTACCTGAGATCGATGGCGACGCGAGGGGCACCGGTGTCATCGCTAGGCCGGGCGGGAGGCGGGCGTATACTCTATATAACTGTCTATATACCGTGCAATCATGGTTGCTCGAAACTGGCCCCGGAACAGGATTTTCGACATATTTGTTCCACTATGTAGCAAAAACCGGCGCTCCCCGGATATTCTTCCAGAATCGGCTTCAACTCACTGGCAAACTGCATTCCCTCGAACCAGTCCGCACTCGTTCAGAAGGATGATAAGCTCGTGCTCGACAGCAATATTCGGCAAGTGTCATCATAGTTTCGTATGTCTTGTCTCTAATCCCGATGCGATCGTCCCCGACTCGGTGAATGATAAGCCGTCGATAATTTCAATGAGCCTGTCTGCAATTGCATGCGCATAGGCGTTTTCTGCCGCCTCCCCGCGCGGACCCAGCATATACCTACGGAAGAAAAATCCATGGAAAACTTGTGATCGTTCGATCAGCAGTTCGAGGCACAGTACCAGTCACCACTTTTACGAGGACGCCAATCATAGGAGGAGGAACAATTCATTCTGAAAGGCTTGGCTCAATCTTGGCTTGAGGTCTATGATTTCATCCCGAGCGGATTCAAATGGGTACTGCCGCGGGTGCCTTAGGAGATACCGGGCAGCTCGGAGAACATGCAACGTGACGGGCTCGGTCAACCTTGGGGGTGAGTGGAGAGGGCCATCACATCTACTGATCCAGATGGCAAGAATGAGAGTCAAAAGTCTTGCGAGTCACGTTGAGCTGTGTGAGCACGTTATCCACGCTTCCAGGGCAACACTGACGCAGATGGATGACGTAGTAGAGCGCGATTACCTACAACGTAGTCTAGGAAATGGTATTCTACAACCTCATTTCCTTGAAACACCAAGTAGCGAAGGGTTATAATGAGCCGCCGATTCAGTCCTTGCTGGTACCCTTGACAAGCTCCGCGAGTTCCATGAAAGAGCCAACGATAAGATCAACCTCGCCACCATCCTTCTTCGTTTTCATCTCCGCCTTGATCTGAGGCGTGTCTTCCGCAGCTCGGGGGACGTAGATAGTCCTTAATCCTGCACTGGCCGCACCTTTGAGGTCCCATCTGTGCGCGGCAACCATCGCGATCTTGTGAGGCTCGATGGAGAGATGATAAGCTGCCTTAATGTATGCTTCGCGACCACTACCATGCCATCCAAAATAATTAATGAAGCGGGATGGGGCACGTGGTATGAGCGGAACGACGAACGGTTTGTAGACGCCGAACATCTCTGCTGAGAGAATGGCATCCCAGGGCAGGCTAGCATGCTTTGCCTGGGGCCGCGAAGAGGTTAGCCTCCCAATGTATGCATACCAATATGCGAGATGACCACTGACCATGTCTAGTAGTAGACGGAAGTTACCGTTGGAAAGCGTGATGACGACCTTGTGTTTCTTCAGCTCCGTGAGGCCTTCGACAGAATCTCCGGGATAAGCTGATGTGTACATGAGACGCGAAGCAAGGCTATCAACGAAGACGCAATCCCACTGTCTAGGTGGTGCCAGACCATGGTCAGGCTATGGCGATCCTGTTCGTTCCAGGCCGATGCGAGACGCGACCAGCGTGGGGTTTCGAGCATCTTGTCGAGGAGCTATATGGGACACCGATCAATAGATCGAATGGTCAGCATAATTGCGACCCAGAAGGGAAGTACATACCTCTCTATGCATGACATCTGTGCTCAACGAGGTTGAGCCTCCCTTGCCTTCCGAAACATCGTGGCTTAGTTACCGTTCGGTGTAGTGAATATTGCCGAGGGGTGACTCAAGGTTGACAGACTTGAAACTTACATTGCCTTGGTGTATCCCGCTCTCCACTCCCGCGCAAAGTCAACTGCTTCCGGAGAACCTGCACAGGGCTCGAACAATCCGCGGCGGAATTCCAGGAGGGCGTATTAGCACACGCATACCTTCAGCGATTAGACCCCCGCTTCGGCGAGCTACTTCTCTGGTGACTGTTGTAAACCAGTCTACGGTAGTCCCGAATGCGTCGAAAACGAATGCCTCGATGTCTTGCAAATCGAGATCATCGGTTGCCATGTCTGCAAATGCTTTCTGGGTGGCGTCAATCGGAGTGGGTGGGATGAGTAAGATACATCCTGGGGAGGATGAGACGCTTTTGGTAGTAAAATCCATCGTCTGACGTCGATCTCCTTTCAGATGAGACAGTTCGGCTGGCTCGGCAAGGTATAAAGCGGGGATTTTTGTGACTGATTTGTTAAGACACCCTGATCACGAGACCCAGAGACTGTGTATACGCGAACGACCAGATAGATATACTTCAGAGACAGGACAGGACGCCAGTAACTCGTAAAGTCAACCGTTGGGCGAGGTTTTTGTGCGTTGTCGGTCACGAATAGTTTACCACGCACAACAAACGTACGACGCGGTTACGTACGACGGGGGGGTTAACAACGTTGAACTTCAAGTTGAACTCATTCATAATCACTGGAGCGCAAGTGCTCACCAGCCACATGGCCCTAGGCCAACCGCCGTATTCCTGACAGATATGTTTTGTGAAAAGGGTATCTCGTACCAGCTGATGACGCGTGCGGCAGTGCTCTCCAACCGGAGCGAACGTAGTAATTTCCGTGCCAAGGAGTGCACTGAACTTGAAGTGGCGAGACGGTGCGTGCGGTATCGCCATTAGACTGGAGACATTATATTAGGTATGGTGAGAGCAGATCGAGACTTAACCCCTGTCATTCATTGGCGTAAGGCAGTCATGGCAATCGTCAGCCCAACCTCAGCCCAGGTGCCTGTGGGGCGTTGCGCAACACTGCGGTTTTGTAGGAGCCGGGAGAGTGGGAGAAGAGATGCTGGGAGGAATGCTAAGATGGTGAGTGATGTCCCGTGTGGAAATGCAGTTTATCTGATACTGACTTCTTCCATGCGCGCGCAGAATATCAAATCAGCGAACGAGCTTGAAAACGAAGATCGTGGAGCCCAATCCGCCCAACTCGAAGAATTAATTCGGCGTGAAATACCAAGCGATATCGCTACAGCTCAAACTCATGAAAGTTCTCGCTGGCGCGAACCCAGAGGCCAAGCCAGATTACCGTTCGCAGGGGGTGACGGAGTTCGGGAAACTGGGGGGTAAGGTCGTGTTGCTGAATGAGATGTTGGAGAATGTGGACGCGGAAAGGAGAGAAAAGTTTACTTCGGGGGATGTTTACGACGTGAGTATTGTTCATTTGTGGATATGGGTAGTCCGTCGCCGATTGGAAAGTGTACGCCCGAAGCTGCAGACACCTGTTGGATGCACAGACGGAAGATGCCGAGTCTCTAAGTCCATTTCCCTCAAGTGGCAGGACCCCTGCATATACCCTTGGAGGGTGTATCCGGTGGGCTGACGGAAACCCCTCCAAAATTCCGGGTAGGTCCTATCCAAATACGGACCAAAAGGCCGAAAATCCGAAAAATGTCCGATCCTACGTGCGGGCGAGGGCGGGTCGTCTGTAGCGAGGTCCGATCCGGTTGGGCGGACACATATACTGGGTGGGCTTCTACTTCCACCGCACGTGGCCAGCAAATGCGCTCAGGTCTCGCGCTCGGTGCTCAAGCGCTCGGGCCTCAATGCTCAGCGCTCAGCTTTTGCCAGAGGGGTA